>JANZLH020326738.1:0-13885 GCA_026770325.2 Erythroxylum fimbriatum
TTCATAATTTTTGAAAACCGGAAGAAACCAAAACCAAAAACAAAAACTAAAAACTCAAACAAACAAGATTTTTTACCAAATTTGAAAACAAAAACAGAAAACTAAAAATAAAAACGGAAACAAACGGCACCTAAAGAATTCTAAAGCGGTGTGGTAGATTCCTGCATAACATTGGAGGGGCTTGCCTTTGGCTGCCGAATTATGAGAAATCCACTCGGGGCTTACATTAACGTGAGAACTTGGCTATCGATGAGTTGTCATCAAAGTGGATTCATTAGAGGTTATTAACATTCTTTCTTCATCCAATTTAGTATTGTCTGAAGAAAACTTTTTGAGGTCAAGTACCCGTGGGTTAATACACCGAACATGAGAGGTGTAATTTCAGCATGTTTATCAAGAAGGGAGCCAGTGTGCCGATAGCCTGCTTTCTCTAGCCTTTTTATCAAGCCCAGGATTGCATATACTTTAGAAGCCTCCGATGGTCGTTATGAAATTCATCTACCGAGATATGCAAGGAACTTTATACCGCAAAACACTGCGCTAGGGAGTTTTTTGTTTTGTGTGAGGTTAGTTTGTTTTTTCTTTCTCCTTTGTAACCAAAAAAAAATCTAAAGTGTTTGAATATATGCTTCTTTTAATCTCAAAGAAAAGCTTTTAGAGTGGTAAAAGACATTCATTGGATACAAAATATGGACCCCAAAAAAATTCAAAACCAATAGATAATTTCATCAAGAAAATTCTATATGTGCGGTAATAGGAAATGAGAGAGAGGGTTCTTTTTAATATTGAATACATTAATTAATGGCTCATCTTTTGTAACGTTGATCTAAACATCTCATGGAAGAAGAACTCAACATCTTATTCCTTTTACAAACTTACCATGGAAAGGCCCAAAGACAAGTTTGGACTAAAAACAACATTAGATGTCGAAGATTGAGCAGTTCGCATGCGTATGTTATAAAATGTCAGTAAAACAGGACATAGCATCCGACCTTAGCTCAGTTGGTAGAGCGGAGGACTGTAGTTGTTAACAAACAGATAATCCTTAGGTCGCTGGTTCGAATCCGGCAGGTCGGATTTGACTCTATTTTTGGTCCAATTCATGTAATTTCTTTATTAATTTTGTTTTTCCCCACTGGTTGGGTTCCTACATAGCAGTCAGCAATTATCTGATTTGATGATATAAGTTTTACTTAAAGATGCAGTGAAGCTTATACTTCAAGAACCCAACTTGGCCATGTCACTACAACTTCGCCGTCCCAAGTTTGTCTTGGCACTTTTAACACTCATTCAGTCATTCTCATTTATTCCAAATTTTGATATTTCAGTTTCATCCTGTAGTCTATCACCAACTCTATATTTTTTATCTTTGATTTATCCGGAACCGTTGCTTAATGAATACATAGAACGAGCAAGCGGCTTAGTCAAGAGATTGAAATTTTCATGCAGCAGACAAAAGTTAAAGAAACAACACAGTATGTGTGTATGTATTTATGCCTGTATGAGTCCACATTAGATGCCTCTCCATTCAAGCATATCAGGACACCCGTATTTCCAATTGTTCTTTGGACTAGTCGCTTTCATAAATTCATCTTCTAAACAAGCCGTCCTTACATACTTCACCAACTTGATTCATTGGCCTTAGAGACGCAAAGGAGGAGAAAGAAGAAAGAAGAAAGAAGAAAGAAGAAGAAGAAGAAGAAGAAGAAATGAAACCGATCCTTGTGTTTCTTATTTCTCTACTTATTCTTTCATCATCTTCATGTGAAGGTAGAGCTACTAGTCCAATTCATGAAAAGTTCATTCAATGCATGTCAACCCAATTCACCAATGCCACCGAAATCATGCTCACACCTGACTCTCCTCTATATTCAAGTCTTTTCAAATCCAGCCAACAGAACATGAGATGGCTGAACTCATCCATCTTGAACCCACCTCTCATCTTTACACCATTTCACCAATCTCAAATACAAGTTGCCATCTTTTTCTCCAAGAAGCTAACTTTACAGGTGAGAGTGAGGAGTGGAGGTCATGACTATGAAGGTCAGTCGTATATATATGTGCATGACGCCATTCATCATCATCGATTTCATGAATCTTCATGCAATAGAGATTGATATTAATAAAGAAACTGCGTGGGTGCAATCCGGTGCTACACTCGGCCAACTTTACCATGCTATTGGCAAGATAAGTCTAGTCCATGGTTTTCCTGCTGGGATATGTCCTACTGTGGGTATTGGTGGCCACTTCAGTGGAGGTGGATTTGGTACTTTGTTGAGAAAGCATGGGCTTGCGGCAGATAATGTCATGGACGCCTACTTGATCGGTGCTAATGGGAAAATTATGGATAGGAAAGCTATGGGAGAGGACATCTTTTGGGCTATCAGAGGAGGTGGTGGAGCAAGCTTTGGAGTCATCGTTTCATGGAAGATCAAGCTGGTTCGGGTTCCACAAGTTGTGACTGTATTTACCATCTCAAAAACATTAGAGCAAGGTGCCACCAAGCTAGTCGACAAGTGGCAACACATTGCAGATAAACTACATGAAGATTTATTCATCAGAATCATCATCCAAAAGGTGGGAGGACAAAACAGTACAAACCCCCAAACAGTACAAGCTTCTTTCAATTCTCTGTTTCTTGGCCAGTTTAACAAGCTGTTACCATTGATAAATGAGAAATTTCCTGAGTTGGGACTAAATGCTGAAGACTGCAGTGAAATGGGTTGGGTAGATTCTACCATCTATTTTGCTGGATATCCAAAAGGAAGTCCATGGCAGGTCTTGCTTGACAAAACTCAACTATACAAAGCCAGTTTCAAAGCAAAATCCGACTTTGTGACACAACCAATTCCTGAAAGGGGACTGGAGGGACTGTGGAAGAGGATCTTACAGGAAGAAATTGCGATCATTTTATTTGATCCTTTTGGTGGTAGGATGAGTGCGATTTCTGAAGCCGATGTGCCTTTCCCACACAGAAAAGGTAATTTGTACAACATACAGTACATGGTAAAATGGGATGTGAACGACGTAAGCTCATCAGACAGGCATATCAAATGGATTAGAATGCTTTACCAATACATGGCACCATACGTTTCCAAGTATCCTAGGGCTGCTTATCTTAATTATAAGGATCTTGACCTGGGTACCATCAAACATGATAACGCAGTCTCCCCGAAGGCTGCAGGTTGGGGTGTTAAGTACTTCAAGGGCAACTTCAAGAGGCTGATACAAGTCAAGAGCAAGGTTGATCCTGAAAATTTCTTCAGAGATGAGCAAAGTATTCCACGTCAACTTGCTTCAAAGAAACTTTAATGCAAATGCAGATACTTGAATATAACTTTTCCTAGGACAACCAGCCTACGTCTTAGTTTTTCTACTATCGAAAACCAACCATGTTTCTCAGTTGCAAGAACTAATCCATATTAAGCACAATATGCATATCTACCAATTAAAGAACGTTAAATAACTATTACATAATTCTGAATTGGAGCGCGAAGAAAATCTAAAGGCCAAGGCCGACCTGATCCCCCACACACTTTCTGTCTCTTAGTTGCATTCTCTTATGTTTCAAAGATATAAGCAAAACCTGTACCTGGAGCACCAATATCTCAGAAAATATTACAAGTAATTCAGGAAAGCAAAAAATCATTATAGTATGGAGCCTCTGTCCTATTGAAGAAATGCAGAGCTATAGTTTCCTGGTCAACAATGGCGCAGAATAGAAGTATGCATCAGTACGGCCCTGTTACTACAAGAAAAGTATGAATTAGTGACGAAAAATTATCGACAGTAAAGAAACTGTTGCCAATTACCGACAGAAATATTGTACCTGTCGGAAAAGTTGTTTGGAAAATTTTTTATTAGCGGCAATAGCAATATCCGTCGCTAAACTCAGAAGAAAATGAATATACGACGGTATTTAGCGACAATAATTAATACCGTCAAGAAAAAAGGTGGAAAACGTTGGCAGAAAATGTTTTTAGTTTACCGACGAAACATTCCGTCGGTAAATTCTATAGCTATACGTCGTCGTCTGTTGTCTGCTTCTGCTCAACCTTTTTAAGAATAACAAAACGACGTCGAACAACTTTGAGAATGATACTAGTTTTGACATATTAAAGATAATGTATCAAATAATTTTTTTATAGTGTTTAGCCTTATTTGATGATGTTACTTTTATAAGTTTAGCTAAATTAAAGCTTGCTTTAGTTCTTGTTTCTTGACTTATCTTTGTAGGCGTCTCAATTTGTTTTAAATTTTGTCTTTGAATTATTTGAGTTTTCATGAATGATTAATTTAGATTGAATTGCAATAGGAAAACATGCATGAATGGTTGAGATCTTCCGTACTAAATATTGATTAATTGTTTATGATGATTGATTTTTGAAGAATGAAATATGAGTCAATACATGTTATTTTATGCTATTGCTATATATTTTATTATGGAAATCAATTTTCTTTGATTTTTGAAGAATGAAATATGATCCAATACATGTTATTTTATGCTATTGCTATATATTTTATTATGGAAATCAATTGTCTTATCTCCTTAGGCATCCATTTCAAACTAATTTTTATTTCCTCTAGCATCATGAATAAAAAATTTAGAAAAGAAATTGGTAAGTTTGAAATTTCTTATAATTCTTTGATTTTTGGGTAAATTACATGATTATTAATGTACATATATATGCATTTAAAATAGAAATTCAAGAAATAGATTGTCTATTTAACCCTTTTTTAATATATGTTTTGATCTTTGAACTTTTGCTAATTTTGTCATTTTAGGTTGTTCAATCTATTTCTTGGTTTTGCTTCATTAACCATCAAATAACTTTGTTAATTGGCATCACCAATTTCTTATCATCTTTGTTTGATTTTGTCTCCTCACATTATATTAGTCTTACGATGGTTCTTAATGAACCTTCTAGAATCCCAAGAAAGTTAATCTTCTCTCTTACTCTTAGTTAGAACTTGGCTTATTGAAACATTGCTATTGTTTCCTTTATTATGAATCTTCATTGAACATAGAATTTTCATCAATTTGTAGGTTTGACATATAGATATAATGTTTCCTACACCCTTACTAAAACTTGAAGTCATAGTAATAGAATTATTATTCTCCTTTATTTTTGTGTAAGTGAAATTGCTTCATATAAATTTATATGCATTTACTTTATTAATATAAAATGGTTAGCATCTCTCATATAAGTTTCATGGTTCTTCACCGTTATCCCTTCTTCTAGGCTTTTTAGGTCTTCTAGGCTTCTTATTGAGAAAAGGAGGTAATATGAGCTACAATTTTTTAGTATTTGGTCAAAATTATTCACGTTTTCTAAACTATGCTCAATACGTTTATATGATTGTTTTAATATATCCCGCTTTCTAAATTGTTAACAATTTTGTTCTTGGTTGTAGGAACTCATTTGTTGGAAGTATTTTTACTTCGAGTGAGATTGAAGAGAAGCATTAACAAGTATTTAAATGAGATTCATTTCCTTATATTTTTTACAATGTCAACAATGAATTTTCACACATTTTTATTGAATTTGTATCAGTTTCTATATTTTTCATCATAGCCCCGTCATCATCTTCTTACACGTATCCTTTTGCATGTCGGTTGAGGTAAGTTAATTTGTTTTTTACTATGTTTTTTTAAACTTGGTTTAATTTGGGTATTTGTTTGCCGTTTGATTTCCCATCTGAACGTATTACATGGCTAATTTAATTTGGGTTGCACGAACTGAAACTTGTTTGTGGCATGAACTTCGGTTTAGCAATGAATTAATATAGGATGAGTTTGACTTATATTATTGTTTCAATTACCTTAATTATGCCAATCTATTATTTCATTGATGTTCTCTGAAATGATTATGTTCTGTTTACTTTTCATGTGCAAATTTTTACATGGCTTTTTTTAAAATTGTATATGTTAAACTAATTTATTAAATTAAGTATTCATATTTTTATGAATACTTATTATATTTGGCACTAATACATATTGAATATCCGTTAAATATCAAACTATTAACATTAATTCTCTTATAACATATATGATTGCAAACATATGTTCGATCTTCAGTTTAAAAATATTTTAGATCTCAACCCATAAACCTTAACCTATAACCCATGATGGAGCTCCCGTAAGGCTTATTGGTGAAAAATACCAGGAGCCTAGGAGTCAGAACGAGAACTTGTTCTGTTGATTCACAAGTCTTATCTTAGATGTTTTGTAATCTTTGGCCAACATAAATGATACTAACTATGGATTTACTGTTTTAAATTAACAGTTTTACAGAAACGAGTTTCCGGGATAGATCTTGGATGTATAGCCAATTAACACCTGATAGTTTCATCAATCCTGAATTTGTTGAGGGAGTTGAAGCTTTTATTCATTATGCATGTTCTCAACCTGCATATATGGATGTCCCAAAGATCAGATGTCCATGTAAAAAGTGCAAACACAAATATTTCCTTCCCATTGATGAAGTTAATAGGCATTTGCTAAGAAAAGGGTTGTCTCCAATTATTTTGAGTAGACATGACATGAGGAATCGTTGATTTGTAGCATCTCAAGGGAATCAAGCACAATTGTCTATGAACTTAAATGAGTTTGGAGGGGGGATTGGATTTTGAACAAATTACAGGGATGGAATTGAAAATCCGTACATGTAAATGGTTTATGATGCAGCCGGTTATACCTTTGAAAAAAATAGGGAAAATCTTGAAGAAGAACCTAACTCATATGCAAAACAATTTTTTGACTTATTACAATCAGCTGACTAAGAATTATGGCCAAATTATGAGACAATGACCCAATTGTCTTAAATTGCTCGAATATTGAACATAAAGTCTGAAGGGTATATTTCAGACCGTAGATTTGATAAAATTCTTGAATGGTATAATGAATCATTGCCTCTTGATCATACAATGGTTGATAGTTTTTACAATATGAAGAAACTTATTAGGGGTCTTGGTTTGCCTGTTGAAAAGAATGATTGTTGCAAATTAGGATGTATGTTGTATTGGGTAGATGATGTGGAATTACAAGAGTGCAAATTTTGTGGTCAATCTAGGTTCAAGCCTAGAAAGTGTTCTATGAAACAGAAATTAATACCCTGGAAGTGGATGTATTATTTCCCGCTAACTCCGAGACTTCAAAGACTATATGCTTTTGACATTACTACATCTCATATGAGATGGCATGATGAACATGAACAGGAATATGGAATAATGAGTCATCTATCAGATGCACTGGCATAGAAACATTTCAATGACACCCATCTTGAGTTTTCAGCTGAAACCCATCTTGAGTTTTCAGCTGAAAGTCAAAATGTTAGGTTGGGATTGTCAACAGATGGATTCCAACCTTTTGGTCAATCCGACCAGTAATATTCATCATGGCCAATCATAATTACACCTTATAATTTGCCTCTATAGATGTGTATAAAAGATGCATATATGTTCTTGGCAGTGATTGTGCTAGGGCTCACAAATCTGAAGCATAAAATTGATGCATTCTTACAACCATTGATATCTGAATTGCAGCATCTTTGGGAATATGGTGTTCAGACATATGATGTGTCTCTGAAACAAAATTTTGTTTTGAGAGTGACTTTGATGTGGACCATTAGTCATTTTTCGGCATATGCCATGTTGTCTGGATGAAGCGCAGCTGAAAAATTGGCTTGTCCTTATTGTGGTAATGATTCATATGCGTTTTATCTTCCAAACGGGGGCAAAATATATTGATTTGACAATAATAGGAAATTTCTTCCTCCAAATCATCCATTTAGACGCAATAAACAAAAGTTCATTAAGAATAGGCTAGTAAGAACACCTCCTCCCCCTCACAAAGCTGGTGAAGAGATTTTGCAGGAGGTTGGCAAATTAAGCTTGCTGAAGGTTACAGAATTTAAAGCTGAAGAAGTAAATACAACCATTAGTAAAAACTTTAGTTGGAGAAAACGAAGCATCTTTTGGGATTTTCCATATTGGAAAACTAATTTAATACGTCATAATCTAGATGTGATGCATATTGAAAAAAAATATTTTTGACAATTTGTTCAATACCATAATGAATATTGAAGGGAGGACAAAAGACAATGCAAAATCATGAGCTGATTTGCAACTTTTTTGTAGAAGAAAATAGTTACATAAGGATCTTCGCACCTGTAAATATCCGAAAACATGTTACACTTTGGACAAAAAACAAAAGAAAATTTTGTGTGAATGTTTGAAAAGTCTAAAGTTTTCCGATGGTTATGCTTCAAACTTGGCAAGGCGCGTGGACATGAGGAAGTACAAATTATTTAGGATGAAAAGTCATGATTATCATGTATTTATGCAAAAGCTAATTCCAATTGCATTTTGGGAGTTGCTACCGAATAAGGTTTGGGAAGTAATAACATAATTAAGTTTGTTTTTCAAAAGTTTAACATTAGTTGAAATCAAGTTGGTTGAAATGGAAAAACTAGAAAAGAAAATTCCAGTAATTTTGTGCAAGTTAGAAGGGAAGTTTTCTCCAAGCTTCTTTGACTGTATGGAGTATCTACTTGTGCATTTAGCACATAAGGCAAAACTAGCTGATCCAGTTCAATATCGATGGATGTATCCATTTGAGAGGCAACTCGATAAAAATTATTGCAATAACCATATTAACATGTTTTAACTAGAAAATTGTAATAACCATTTTCTCTAATATAGGTATTTGCATCACTTGAAAAACAATGTCGAAAACAAGGCCAAAGTTGAAGGTTCGATATGTAATGATTATTTAGTGGAGGAAGCTAGTACATTTTGTGGACATTATTTTAAGCCACATGTTCACACAAGAGAAAGAAAAGGTCCTCGTAATGATGGTAGGGAAGGAACAAGTGATGCTAATGGTAACTTGTCAATTTTCAGATATCCTGGACGAACTTATGGATGTGCAATAAGAAGATTGTTAATAGAGGAAGAAATTGAGGCTGCACATGGTTGCATTTTATTGAACTGTGAAGAGGTTCTACCTTTCGTGCAGTAAGTTGAACATGATTATTTCTTCCTTTGTTTATTGCTGAAATACATAATAATGTATTTAGATTATACGAGGCATTGTTACACGAGATACTGCTGTATAGTACACAGGACGATATAAATAAAGAAGTTGGAAGACACTTTCCTCCATGGTTCGAGAGATATGTAAGTTTTCACTTACAAATATTCTTATAGTTCAATACCATATTTAAGTGTTCTCATGACATTATACTCTTTGATATGATAATTTCTTTTATGTAGGCCTTAGAAAATCTAACAGAGAACAAGTTCAATTGTGATCTTGCAAAGGGACCTCTGCGAACTGTTAAATCGTATCCGATGTATTTCTTGAATAGATACAAATACCATACAGAATATTATGGACATAGCATGGCAATAATAAACAGTGGAGTTTCCATACAGCGAGAATTGATGGATTACTATGGTAAAATTATTGAAATACTTGAAGTTGAGTACCCTGCTTTGCCAATTAAGTGATGTGTGATATTTAAATGTGATTGGTATGACCTGACTCCAAATGTTGGAACAAAAGTGCATAGCCGATACAATCTAGTTGAAATCAACTACTAAAGAAGATTAAGACAATTTGAACCTTTCGTGTTGGCAATGCAAGCGAAACAGGTGTGTTATGTCCCTTTTCCAAGCTTACAACGAGATAAGATAGATTGGTTAGCAGTTTGCAAAGTTAAACCTATAGGTGTTTTTGAATCATATAGAAAAGGAGCAGACAATTGAAAGTGAAGCGTTTCAAGAAGATGACACTTTTATAAATGCATCTGTCACATATGAAGATAATGAACTTTTGAACGATCCATCTAACAAATATGTTGAAATTTTATTTGGAGAGGATGACGAGGGTCAGAGATATGAAGAGGAACTGAAGTTTGATTCTAATTCTTCCGAAGAAGAAGATGATTGTAATTTACAATTAAGTTATGATAACGATTAATTTGTGTTTGTAATTGAATATTTTAATCAACAAATAAATTATTTCCTTTTCAGTATATTATGTAAAGTATTTCATTCAAAATCTTATTCAAGGAATGTCGACATGGGGACTAGTTCCGGATGGTAGTAATTCCTTCCGTTGGAGGAATGTGGCAAAATTGTCCCAACCTAAGGAATAAACAATGCAGGAAAAATCGCCACTTCATACACTAAGGATCGTTTGCCTTCCATATCCGATCTTCTACTTCAAGGTGTTAGCCATCTTTTTGTGTCAGTTCTTGGGCCACTAATGTCTCTAGCTCCTATTCATCCTCCTTAAGGTGTTTAACCTCTAGTAGCCCATCGGAAAAAAGTAAAAGTATCTGGTTGCTTATAAATCCTATATGTTAGTATATTTTTATTGTCCTGAGCGATTCTAAAAAGGATGAATGGGAAAAGGTAACCTTTCAAGTTTTGATAATTCTTCACTTCAAATCAATCCCATGAAACTTAATGGAACCAATTATCTTGCTCAGTCAAGATCTTGATTGTTGTTCACAAAGCTAGAGGCTTAGAGGATTACATTAATGGTGATAGTAAGAGACTTGATGTCAATAATCCTGATTATAATCATTGGGAGTCTGACAATTCCCTCATGATGTCGTGGCTTATCAATTTAATGCCACTAAAGATTGCTCGGATGTATCTATTACTTGACATAACAACAAAGATATAGCAAGTTGCTTCTTTGATATACTCTCAAGTAGGTAATAAAATGCAAATTTTTTTATATTTGCAATAAATTGCATAACACAAAGCAGGGAGACATGACTGTATCATAGTACTTTGTAAGGCTATGTGGATTGCGGCAAGAACTAGATTATTATAAGGATTTTCAATCAAAATGCTCAAAAGATGATGCTAAATTCCAAAAAATGATAGAGGAGGATCGAGTATTTGTTTTTTAGCGGGTCTTAACCCAGAATATGATCGTATACGAGGTATTATACTTGGAAAAGAACCTTTCCCTTTAGTACAACTTGCACATTCTCTCTTTTAGCAAGAAGAAAGTAGAAAAAATGTTATGCTACATACAACCATTATTAAGAAAGCAGGGTTAGTGGCTAGTTATACTGAGAAGCCAAATCTAATAAGGATCACTTGCATTATGATTATTGTGGAAAAGAAAGGCATACCAAAGAAACCTGCTGAAAACTGCATAGGTGGACAAATCAGAGTTATAGAAAATACGACGGTTCTATTGTAAGGGATCATGCTCACTTGGCTGAAGGGAATGAAGCATTTGAAGCATCGTTAACTGGAGTTTTATTTAATGAGGAACTTCTGAACTTAAGACATCTTCCCTCAAAACTAGACTCTCCTTCCATAGTTTATACATCAAATATTGTAAAATAAGGTATTAAGTACTTAATTCCTAAAGATAATCTTTAGATTATAGACTCTAAAGCTAACAACCTTGGATTATAAACTCTAGAGCTAACAGACATATGATAGGCTCTTAAAACAAAATTTTAACATATTCTAATGAAAAAAAAGGGTATAATATTATAATAGCATATGGGTTTTTTACCTCCTTATTTGGTACAAGTTCTGTTAACTATACTCCTAATATCACTTTATCATCAATTCTTCACGTACTTTATTTTCCTATTAATCTTCTCTCAATCAGTTCTATCACTAACGATCTTAATTGCAAAGTTGAATTTTTTTTCCTAACTATTGTATTCTTCAAAACCACCACATAGGGTAGAGGATTGGCACTAATAGACAGCAGGATGGCTTATATGTCTCAGAAGAAAATCCCATGACAGTTGCTTATGAAGCGTCTCTTAGAAATGATGTGATCAATAAGGAAATTCTACATTATCATATATTGTTAGGACATCCCTCATTTTTTTCTCTAGAAAAATTATATCCAAACTTGTTTAAAAGAACTTCTTTTAATTCTTTGCTTTGTGAAGTATGTGAACTTGCTAAACACACAAGAAGTTCTTATCATTTATCTAATAATAAAAGTTTTGTTCCTTTTATGACAATTCACTCTGATGTTTGAGGTCCTACTCAAAATCCCTCTCTTTTTGTCCATAGATGGTTCGTGACCTTTATTGATTATTGCACGCTAGGCTGGTGTATGTACAACAAACAACAATAATAAACTTCAGTGATGACTGTGTGGCTAGTCAGGGGACAGGGGTATCATCTCTCAGAATGCAGAACAAGCAGAGGTTGTGATTCTCCATTAGCTATAGCTCAAGTCCCTGACATCCTAGGAGATTTTATGTGTAGTTAAAAACTACAAAAAGGAAATCAACAAGGAAGAGAAAGCAAAATCCCAAATATCAGGGGACTTTCCCTAAATACGACATTCTTAGTTTGGAACATTAGGGGGTTAAACGACCCTTATAAACAAGAAATGACGAATGAGCCTTTCCATGAAATGAAACATAAGTGATGCCTATAGTTATTTCTATTTGTTGTCTATCTTATAAATAGTTATACTACCTTGCCTAGGGTGTTTTTTTTGGGTCATATTGTAATATGATGGTTGGCTTAATGCCTTGAACTCATTGTAATATGGATATAGTTCTAACTATAATTAAAATCATTTTTCATTTTTATAAAAAAAAATTGGGTTTATTTGATGAAAGCCAAGAATGAAGTGTTTTTAGATTTTTGTGCTTTTAGATTTTTCATAAAATGATTTGTACCTAATATGATGCTAAAGTTAAAATCCTAAGTTATGATATGGATGGAAATTTTCATGCTAATCTAGATTCCTGTGGAATAATACATCAAACTAGATATGCCTATACTAGTGAACAGAATGAAGTTATAGAAAGGAAGAACAAACATGTTCTAGAGATAGCTCAATCATTCATGTTCACCATGAATCTTCCAGAGGGATATTATGGTGATCCCGTACTTTTAGCTATCTATCTTATCAATAGAATGCCACGTCAAATTTTGGACTTTAAAGCCTTATAGAAATTTTGTAAGATAAAAATTCGTCTACTGTACCTCCAAGAATATTTGGGTGTAATTGCTTTGTTCATGCTCAGAATGTAGGCAAGTTGGAGCCTAGAGCTTTGAAGTGTGTGTTTGTTGGACACTCTCTCACATAAAGAGGATATAAGTGTTATCCCCGTCTAAGAAATACTTTGTAAGTATGGATGTCACTTTTTTAGAGTGTGAGCCCTTTTTTACCATACATCAAACTCCTCTTCAGAAGGAGGATGAGAGTGAAGAGGTGTTGCTTGATGATGTATCTAGGGGGGACTACTATGATTCAAGAGCATCGAATTAGGTGCTTAAAAAGACCAGATTTGCAAACATACTCAAGAAGAGAAAAGAAAAAAAAACCATTATGTAGTTTATGCCATCCTCTTCCTCCCAAACCACTGATGAGTTAGAATATGATTTATTTGATAGTTTAGATAAGCCCATTGCTCTTTGGAAAGGTGTTAGAACTTGCATTAATCACCCAATTTCTAACTTTGTTTCCTATGACTCACTATCTCCACCCAGTAGAGCCTTTGTCTTGTATGTTTCCTCTGTGTCCATTCCACAGTATTAGAGAGAAGCAACGGAAAATGTCTAATGAAAAGAAGCTATGAATGAGGAAATGAAGGCCCTGGCAAAAAAGAGACCTGGGAACTAGTCACTGCTCTAGAAGGGGAAAAAAAGTTGGCTATAAATAGGTATTCACAGTGAAACATAATGTTAAGTCAAAACTGACTTTTCGTATTGATTAAGTTTTGATGATAAACAAGAGAGAGATAAAAATGAAAAGCAGCTGAATGAACGCCTGGAAAGTAGTAACTTACAGAAAACAGACGAAGCAAAAACAATGAAGATTTCAGATGAAGCAATTAGCGGATTGATGACGAAAGATGACTTATTA
>JANZLH020328443.1:0-13860 GCA_026770325.2 Erythroxylum fimbriatum
TAACATAGATTAAAAACAAACAGCTAAGCATATCTGGAAAAGAAATAACGTTATCCAGTTGATCATACATTAAGCCCTTAAAATTTATTAATAATGTTTTGAACAGCAACTGCCAACATTACGCCAATGGCTATGAGTGAAAATGCTAGAGCCCAGATCATGTTTGTCTGCAAAGTTGGAACTTCGTTGACTTGTTGAGTGGTTGGTTGTGCGACTGGCGTCGGCATAAAGCAGGCTGCATTGGCGGTGGGGACAAGTTGTACATTGCGGGTAGCCGGCCTATATGAGCCCGTGGCATAGGCAGTTTGTGCTTCATCCAGTGTGCGAAACCCCTTGAAACGAGCATTGGGATATCCATCAACAAGTAATTTTACATGATCCCAATTGGTAAAAATACCAGTTTGACGGCCAACAAAGACCACATAAAAATTATATCGGGCCATATTTGAGAACCTGAAAATGAATGATATTATCATCATCTACACACATAGGCAGAATGACAAACATTAAATAGTCAGTGAAATAACCATACATAAGTAAGATAATTGCTCAAACATACATCACTCAACATCACAAGTACCCAGTATCATCACCATACAAATTAAGAAATTATACAGCATGTCATATGTCTGAATCTAAAAGGCTCCTAACATAAGCCTGTTTGAGCTCTGGTGGTAAACCCCAATAAACACTCATTAATTGGGGTTTACTCCCGAATTTGTTTGCAGCCCTGAGAATTTTGTGAATGGGGAAGCCGAAATGGACAAGCTCTTCACCCAACTTAGCTCCTTGCATTCCTGCAATCGCGTCCGCGATCACCTTAGCATTCTCTTTACTGGTTTCAATGGCACGAGCAAATGAGTCTGCAAGGCTTTCCAACGCTTCACTATCTCGCATCTTCTGTTTCCCTTTGCTTTGCTGACTTCCCGCATTGTTGCTGAAAGATGCGGCGGAACCGAAGACCTGGACTGAAGTAGTTAGGGGAGGAGTTGTATGTGGGAGTGGTTGATCCAAAGGGTCATAAAAGGTTGGTTCGGCCGCTGGTTCTTCGCCTTCTGTTTCGCCCTCATCAACAAATAATTACATGAAGAAAATAATAATATGGATGTATATTATTGAAACAAGTAATTAGAAGCTGATCGTGATATTTGCTTTGTTTGTTTTATGGTTTGACTTAAAGCCCCAAATTTAACTAATTTTCATTCACAAAAGCTAGTTGTTCCTAATTTTCTAGTTATACGCATATCATCAAAGAAAACCAAAGACAAAGGACATCCTAAAGTAACCTAAAAGGCTGATTTTGCTTCTGCTATAGTTTTATATTACAAAGCATACATAAAACTAAAGTAATGGCTTCAATTACTAAAGTTAACTTGGATCACAACTTGATTAGTTAAAAATGTTGCACAAATTAGTGGCACATGAATTGCTTAAGTTTTCATTAAGTTGATAATATTTTATGTCAAAAGCATCTTACACGAGATCGTTGCTATAAGATTTTCTGATTAAATATAGATGACTCATAATGATGAATAAATCTCTCCTAATTATCATTTTGATTAGACATAAATGAAATCTAAAGCATTACTTTAGGATGATACTTAAGAATTGATGAGCATTATTAAATGTCAGTGAGTATATGAAAGATGTAATTAAGTAATAATTAAATTGGGCTAATCATAACCAAGTAAGTTGGGGTCGAATGTGAAGAAATAAAGAGGAAAAAAACATAATGACATGGAAGTACTTTAAGAAAAACCCACAGGCACTAATCCACTGACAGTATTAAAATGTTGTTACTAATAAAAAGGGGTAGGGTGTAGCTCTAGCATGATTAAGGCCAACTATAGTTGAACTAAAAAGAAGCTTAATTGCCTTCATTGTGAAGTTTAAAACATTTCTTTTTAAAAACAAGCCAGTTAAAACAGCAAAGGGAAGTAGAGTTACTAGTTGTTGCCACTCTTTCTAAATGGCTTGAATCATTACTAGCTGCTGAAAGTTAAAGATTCCTTATGAGTGGTAACCAGAAGAAATTCAGTCATTGATTAACTATTCTGTATATACATTCATTCGATGTTCAGTTGATAAGTTGATATACTATTTAGTTGAAGTTTCATAAGTGCGTTCTATTGCTTAATGGCATATATAGGTACATTTAACTCCTATCCCGTATTTTAGTTGGATGTCAATTGAAGGAGAGTGTACAAGAGGGTAAAGAAACTTCTCCACAATTCAGAAAACTTATCTATTCTATGAATATTTTTATTGTACATATACCTACAAACTGCTTTTATACTATACCAATGCACTTTAGCTAACTAGCAGTTAAAATAATTAAGTAATAGATCTAACTTTCCTGACAATTGTATAGCAACAACCTTTCCACCTTCTTGCTAACTGAATAACCGAAACTGCATGATCTGTTAAACAACCTCATACAATTTAGCTCTCTAAACACAGATAGAGAATAATAGGCTTTTTTGACATCATCCATTTTTTCTAATCTCTGCAAAAAATTAAACAGTCTCTTTCACACACTTCATAATGTTCTCTGCCTTTTTGTTATGCACAAATGCATTCCACTCTCAATGGCAGCACCAGTTAACTTCATTCAGACCAAGCAAATTGGATGGAAATTCCCACAAATATTTGATCAGCTAATTTCAAGTCTTAATCAAGTTAATACCAACATTGTCCAATCATCAACTATTCGGCAGATCCCACAATCACGAAACCCAAATGATTAAGAGGTTACAACAAACATGGAGAAGAAAAGAAACAGGAAGACACGGGTATTGGAAGATCGCATATTCGAAGACCCAACAGACCGCAGACCAGTCTCCATTTCTCACAAACATCCTCCATTCCCAACCCAAGACAAGAAAGTGAGAAGATGAAGACAATGTACTACTTGATTTTGCGCAACCACAGAAAAATCAAGCAAGGAAGCAACGTCATTTTTCCAAAATAAAAAGACAAAAACACTTACTTGACCTCTAAAAATGGACGAGCGTGTTGGGGAAGAAGAATCCGCGTGCGAGAGAGAAGCTGGGAGACAAATGATCGAGAGCGAGGAGTGAGGTCAACAACCCAGGCGACAACGGAGACAGAGACGGGGTGTGCTTTGGTGGAGAACCCAGACGACTGCCGAGAGGAGTGGGGCAATTTCGACAAAGCTTCTGTTTTGGTTTTCGGAGACAGAGACAGAAGAACCGTGTCCTTCGATTTTAGGGGTAGACAAAAATTCTTGTCTTCTGTCATCTGGAGACAAAAGACAGAAGTGGGGAGACAGCAACCAAACAGCGGTGGTAGACAGGATTTTGTTGTCCTGTCATCTGTCCCCAGCAACGGGGACAACAACAAAACGGGGGGTAAATTCACCCCCAAGGCTAGTTGACGATATGATTACAAAAAGAAAATTTGTAGGAGGAGGAGAGAAAAGAGGACGTACCTAGTTTAGTGACTGAAGTTCGGAATTTGAACGGCGGTGAAAAGGAAATTCCGATGACTGTCGACAAAGAGATGAAGAATAAGAGAACAGAGGTTGGAGAATCAAATATGCAGAAATGGTAGCGAAGGAAATTTGTCGATTCCAAGCATTTATCACAAAGATCAACTGAACGGCCGCACCAATCGAAGTTCGACGCGTGGCAAAATCTGAGCCGTGGCGAATTAGGGTTGTCAGATACCTGGAGCGGCGCAGCAATTGAAAGGACGCGCATGACCATTTTTTCTTTATTAAAAGCAACACGAAAGGACGCTTCACTTCAAATTTTGAAAATCTGTCAGAGGACACGTGCCGTAAGTAACGATTAAACCTAGTGCTCTGACTAGACGTCGATGTCCGATCGTTCAAGACTATCACGAGTTGTCATGCAGACGAGCTGCACAAGCCTATGTACTCCATCGATCCTTCTCCCTGATCGGACTCGAGGAGTAGGGGCTTATTGTTGGGTCGGTCGTGCTAGGCCTAGGCTCAACCCTAGAATGGCATGTGGGCTGATCGGCCCATTCCTATATGATGAGCTAAGCTCAGCAAGTATTCACTATATAAGTTCACTACCTCATAATGACGCAAGTATGACTCCAGAACCCTAATACTCTCTATTCACAACCACAAAACAATTACAAAAAACTGACTTAGGCATCGGAGGGGCCGACCGGCGATCAACCCCCGGTGTGCCTTCTATTATTTTTGCAGGTATTTCCTAGCTAAAGCTAACTGAATTCATGGATTCAAACAACGGCGCCCAGCCTCGGCACAATCAGACCGAACCAATAACAAAGGAATATTTTACAATAAGCATTTAACAGACTCGTAGTTGGCTAGATAAACAAAATTATTAAACTTATATATTTCACCAATGTGATGTGTAAGACCATACCTGCAATGCTTGTAGAGGTAGCACTAATACTGGGAAGAATAGTGTCATTTACTGGTGGCTGATTATAAGCTGGAGGCATCTCTTGAGAAGTTGATGGAGAACTAATATTGCGTCGCATATTTTAAAGTTGTAGATACTTATCTCTAGGATAAGTAATAGGTATAGAAGTGACATCTCTTAGTGTTGGAGTAGGCTCACAAGGTGCAGGTGTGTGATCTTCTGGCTGTGTAGGAGTAGATGGCTCATCAGCTACACTTCCAAGAAGCTGACAGTACCGCAACTGCAGTTGTGTCGATAATAAGCTGCTTAGTGCAGCCTTATTCTTCTTATTGGGTAAACCAGGTCCCATATGAATCACCTGTATTCAATTTGACATTAGATTTCAAGCGATACATGTAACCCGATTCAAACTTAAAAATTGACTTCTTATATTAACTTTAAAATTCTCTTAAAATCTGCATACAACAATGAAGAGAAAAAAAAAACAAAGGTTCAATTGTATAATAAGAATTTATTAATCGTCATCGTCGGTGGACTCTTCCAAAACAATATCACATTCATTCTCACTACTGCTTGTCTCTAAGTCCTCCAAATCGTTATTCAAACGTTACTCGGAATTTAATAAAACATTATTTATTACATTTAATTTTCAACATATTAGTTTCTACTTCCAATTTCATCTTAAATACTATTGAACTCATAGCCAAACAGAGTTTATACTTTCGATCGTAAAAGTTTAAGGATAAAATACATCGAGACTAATATACTTCAACTATTCATGATTTTAAAACACCTTTTTTCACATCATGATTGTAGGGCATAAATATCTTTCTTAGTATGGAGATACGTTAAGACTTATCAAAATGATCATTAACTAAAAGAAGCACTTTAAGTTCCACTCAAATGCAAAAAAAACTAAAGGTATGAAACTTGTTTTTTACAAATTATTTAATACTCTTCTCAATATTTGATATTAATTTTGTTTATGTTTGTGGACTACAATGAACATTTTTAAGCAGATGTCTAAGGTTATCTACTAACAAGGAAAAAAGGGAGTTGATCTTGTCATTAAGTGTACACTACCTAGATGAATGATTCTCCTCTTTAAGAGTTAAAAATTTTAAGCTAAGGGAAATAATAAAAATGGAGATCAAGAATCATATTGGAAATAGTGACTCAACAAATTTTTGGTATGATAATTGACTAAATTTTGGACCTCTCACATAAGTATCTGAACTTAATGGTCTCTTAAACTCAATTCCAAAATTTAGTTTAATTAAAGAAAGTGTCGGGACAAAAAAGACAAAGCATTAAGTTGATTCCAATAAGTTCTATTACTACCATAATATTAAATACAAGCCTTTTTCCAAAAAAGGACATTATTTGGTGGAAATGGAAAATCCTCGTATATTTTTTGTAGGATTCTATTAAAGTCACATGCCTAAGGGTCATTTGAACAAGATAAATTCATTGAAATTGTTCATGATACGAGGATAGTCTCTTGTCATGCAATGCATTAGCTTATATAGAAACCCAAAGATCTTAATTTTAAGACAAAAAAGGCAACAATAACCACACTTTATCGCCGACTATTGAATTTTCTAGTCTATTTTATAGTACAATATTCAAATAATCCTGTTGCCAAAAAAAATAAAAATCCATCGAGTCAAAGAATGTAGAAAATCCAAAGGGAGAAAATTGGATCAATTGAAGAGATAACAACATGAACCCATCATAAATCTTCATACAAAAAACCCAAAGTAAGATCAATATACAACACTACAAAGAGATTCTCTTCAGAAAATCAAAACGACGTCGTTTTGTTTTAAACCAAACGATGTCATTTTGCTCCTGAAGGCTTCAACGACGTTTTATTCAACAAAACGTTGCGGATTGTGTTGTTTTCTTGTAGTGTAGCCATAGATGTGTCAGATCCATAATCACACCAAAGTGTAGGTATTATATGTATAAGTTGATATCATGTCCGAGTACAACTCTAAGAGAAGATATGATGAATAGTCAAGCTAGAGATACTATCATTACAGTTGAATAAACAATTGCAGAGCATGAAAATCATACCTCTAAAGTACCCAAAAGTTGCTCACGCATCCTTTTATTTATGCTAACCAAACTTGGACCCTCGTTCTTTGGAAAAACTCCTGGCATGTGCTCGGTCAGAAGAGTTTCATTCTCCTGGCAAATTATAAACAGAAAAAAAAAAAGATAAAAACATCTATTAAGTTACACCCAAAAGTAAACACCAAGAAAAGCGACAAGATTTAGGCATCTACACCTTCTTTACTTCTCTGGGAGTCCCATCCCTCCTAGACCAACCACCCTGTTGTATTTCCTTCCTCAGCCAACAACAACAATAAGCGGCTGAACAAGGTCACTTTGACGAGCCACATTGGCGGCAAAGTTGCAAGGACCAGCAGCTGACAAACCTCCTCTTTCAAATCCAGGAGGACTGCGAAGGCGCTCAGTAATCTGAGATTTGCAGATAAACCAACACATTACAAAAAAGAACAGCAGTCCGGTACCAAAGGGAACGCACAACAAAGAACAAGAGTTCCAAGAGGGACGTATACCAAACATTTAATTGCAACCTTGCAAGTAATCACAGGAAAAAAAAACAATAATTACCGGCCGAACAAGACCACTTTGACGAGCCACATTGGCGGCGAAGTTGCGGGGACCAGCATCTGACAAACCTTCTCTTTCAAATCCAGGAGGACTACGGCGCTCACTAATCTGAGATTTGCAGATAAATAAACCAACACATAACAAAAAAGAACAGCAGTCCAGTCCCAAAGGGAACACGCGGCAAAGAACAAGAGAAGAGGCAAGAAGAGAAGATAAAAGGATACCTGGCGCTGTTGGGGAAGAAGCTCATTAATCTCTTGTCGGAGCTCTTCTTCAGTCTTCTCGACAGCTGTGGAACCCATCAGGGCAGTGAGGTTGGTTGGGAGTCCGAGAGTTTGTGTAACAAATCCTGTGAAGTAAAAACCCTTGTCCACACTAGAGTACAAAAAGCCTTAGATTTTACATCATGATAAATATATAACTAAAATTAATAAAAAGTATATTTTATTTAATAAATAAGTATCGAATTATAAATTTTATTTAAATATTTAATTTTATCAATTTTTAATTAAATATATAAATGTTAAAAAATTAAATAAATGATTCACATTTGGATTATCTAAAAGCAAAAAATTATATTAATGAAAAATAGAATTAGCATTATTTGTTAAAATTTTGATATTTTTAATTTTAAAAAATTTATTAATAATTTATGAACATAAGTGTTCTTCGTTGCTTTTTTGACACACACATTATGACATTACTGTATTGCATCTTAGGGCGAGTTAGATTTTTAGTTTTTTATAATATTTTAAAAAACAAACCGAAAGTTTAATTGACAAGACAGAAAGTTTAAGGTTTAAAAAATTTAATCGGTATTAGACTGTTGTAAAATTAATTAAATATTAAATAAAAATGGAGAATTTGAAATATAATTTTAAAAAATTTCCTTACTTGTCGAAAAATTTAAAGTTTAATTAAAAATTATATTATTAAATAAAAATTAATTGATTTATAAAAACGGATTAATTTACAAAAATTAGTTGATTAATTAATAAAATTATTAATTTTAGCGATAAAAATTATTAAATTAAATCAAACTGAAAATTAAAATTTTATCAAACTGAAAAATTAAAATTTGAATCAAAAAATTAATAGTTAAATCAGGTAAAGTCAATTCAAATTTTATAACATTTGTTTTTATTATTTTCCGTACATAATGCTTGGAAGCTCCATTTCTGTTGCTTGCTTATTGTTTGCTTTATTTCAAACCCCAGATATAATCCCATGTACAGCCACTTAGCATCTATTTCTCATTTTTGTGTACAAATATGATGCACTGGGAAAGGAGGAGTTTATGGAACAGGACTGGAATCCGGTTGAGCCCAGAACCTTATTGTAATTCCAATACTCAATGCGTTATTTTGTTGAATCTTATATATAGTTGTGCTAGTAGTCTAGTATACGTTTTTCTAGTTAAAAAATGTATATCAGTCAAGTAAACTTCTTTCTTTTAACTCACGCTGAATTTGGGTGCCTAGAATGGTACATCTTATGTCGCTTTCACTTTGTAAATTTGTTAGAACCACGCTTCAAATTTATAAACCTAGCTTTAGTTGCTCTTTATGTTTTTTTGAAACGTCGCAAAATGTTGCTTTCTGTAACGATTATACAAAAACGTACAGATAGTTGTATTAATTTTTAATAATTATTTTTAATAATTTTAAATAATAATTTTTTAATTTTAATGATAATTTTTAAAATAATTTTTTACATCTTATTTGTTTAATAACTATTCAATATTATTTATCAATTTTATTTATTTAATAATTCTTCAATCTTTTTAGTATATCATCAATTTTAATAATTATTCATATATCACAAGAATTTTAAATTTGCAGACAATGTATTATTTAATTGAAATTCGCAAACATGTCATAATATACTAATTAATATCAAAAGTATATCATAAGTGTAGAGTAAATGGTCATAAGTATATAATATATCAATATGAGTACATATATCTAACCTAAACGAATATTATGTGTAGAACATAAAAGTTTCAACAGCTTTTTTTGTTATTCAAATTCAATTATTTGTTGTTCGACTTCGGTAGTTAGTCGATCCTGCATTTGTTCAACTTTTTTATTCAATTCATCGACTTGAGACTGTAACTCCTGATTAACCTTCTTTGACTCCTCTAGTTCGTCTCGAAGTCTCTTTCTGACTGAAGTCTTCCCTTGTGGTCGAGACCCAACTCCCATGCCAACAATGTAATCAAATCTAGTGCCCAAGACTTTGTCACACACTTCATCCTAATGTGTAAGCATTTGGCAGATTCAATAAAACAAGGTCATCCTAAGGAATTGGCAGATTCAATAGAACAAGGTAATGCAAGTGACTTTGTTCTATTGAATTTGCCAACTCCTTACATATTAATTCCTGAAAAATTAGATACACAATCTCATTTAATAAATATTTATAAATGAACTATGTACTCACCCATTTTTCTCTGCATTCGATAGTTGTCCCTTGACCTTTATTTTCATCATAATGAGTGTGATACCATAGCTTCATCCGGTCACACTCTTCCAAAATCAAGGAAGGGAAAAGTCAAGATGAATGTTCCTATAGAAAATAAAGATGATATTTCTATAGTTCAGAGTTCCAAAAAAAATCAAATTCCAAATTATCACATAGCAGAAGAAAAATTAAAATCTTTTACCAATATGGCTGAACAAAAGTTGAATGACTAGTAAAATGTAAGAACGGTTGAACTGAATTATTTTCTTCATCAATGAAAGTCACTCCAGATTTTTGGTTCAAAAACAACCTGTTAGTCCACAAGGTCATTCCAATCATAAATTCCAACATAACATTAGTTTCTCTGAAAATTCAATAGAATCTACAAGTGAAATCTTTAAAAGAAAGAGAAAGACTTTTCATTTACTCCATCTAGTGATATGTAGTACTCAGAGAAGAAAATAGCATTCAAAATCAGGTAAACAACATAAAAGACAATAAAAAGATAAAAACTTTCTTCATCCTAGATATCTAAATATCATAAAAGCAAATTCTCATATATACAAATTGCCAGGTGACACAAAAACCAGTAAACAATAAGCTGATTCATAGAGCTAAATAGAAACAAAAGAGCTACTCACAGAGCTAATGTAATCAGGGAGAGCTGCATTAGCTTCACCGTCCTTAGCCGGTGTGTCTATTTGAACACCTACTGCTTCATCGATGAAATCTACATTAGCCCATCAAGCATCATCACAAATATTTATTAAATTTCAAGGAGACGAATACATATAAACATATATATGCACGTTTATATGTGACTGTGATCTCTCTCTAATGCCTAAAGCCCAAAGGATCACCTAATCCCATAAAAGAATTGGATTGCATTGTTAGAGATTTAAATCCCAGCATATAAACTTTAGTGGCAAAACAATTAGACCAAAAGGGTTATGCTTGCTTTTAAGGACGTGGGAACAAAAACTAGAAGACAGTAAAACCACCAAGTTGAGATTTTGGCAAAGACAACCCACGACCAACCAAAAGGGAAACATATTGTTTTTTCTTATGTCATGTTTTTGTGGTCATCCGCCTGACTTTATTAGATATTTGTTGATTTTAAACAAAAGGGCGGTTTAAGGTGGCTGATTAAAAACTATCTTGCGAGCTAGGATATGAATGTAAGAAATGCCATATTTGATGCAAAAGAAGAAATGTAGAAATGATCATATATCATGTATAATACGGGCTTCTCGAAACTACATAGTAAATTCAATATACTAGTTACTGCAATTCACATCTATATGTATATGTAGACTTTTATTACTAATACCACATTCAATATCTAGACTTGAACTCAAACCAAGAAATTAGAAGCCCAGAGGAGATTAGTGAATACATGGATTTTTGTATACATCAGTGAACTCTAAACCAAACTTACCATATAATTTGTTTCATTGAATAATATATTTATTAAATGTTGCTATCGATGCTTCCAGAGTGGCTATCTTTTAATGGTAGTTCACTTGATAACATTCTTCAACAAGAAGACATTTGCAAGAATGCACACAACATCAGCATATATTAGTTAAAAGTGGTGACACTATCTAATAGGGCGATATTTTCTTATATATTTAGATCAAAAAAGCCTAAAAAAACTTATGAATAAGGTCAATCAAACACTTGAACAATATAAATAAGCTTGTAAAATCTTAGATATATCCAGAATGTTCAGCTTCCATACTGCTACATGGTATCCCAAAATACTCTGAAATCATCATCTGATTTTCTTTCACAATATTAGCCTGAAGCTACACTCTCCCTTCAAGAAGGTGAAGTTAGCTAGAGCATTAGAGACTTTCATGGTCCTAAGACCAATCACCAAAAGCGATAACTCCTTGCCTACCTTTAGGCATCTTCTTAATTCCTTAAATTTGCGACCTTTTTCATGATTTAAGGCTTAGAATCACTAAAATGAAGGATAACAAGCAACAACAAGAACTGGGAAATCACGGATTATACTCAAAAATAGGATAAGAGTAAGTGAGAGAATGAAAGAGAGAGAGATAAAGCTATTTTACTTCGAACCATGATTCAAAATCCCAAGTCAGTAAGCCCTGTTCACAAAAACGTTTTTGCCTAAAAATCCAGCATCATTCTTGCTGAATATGAAATTCCAAGCACCAAAACACAAATAAGCGAGAAACCCAAACAAACTCAATAGAAACAACAGCGTATCTCATTATCAAACATGCAACAATAACAAGAAGAAAGAACACGAAAAGGAATTACCTTGCTTTCATTGCTTTCATTGAGAGTGCCAATCATTATACAATCGAATCAAGTTCCCCAAATCTTTCATCTACAAAAACCCCAACTCATTTCGATTTAAATCACCCGATATAGAGAAATCGAATAAAGAGAAATAGTGGTAAATTGCCGATGGGTGAGGTTAAAGTACCTCGAATCTGTGGTCGTGATACTTCAAGTGACGAGGGAAATAGCAAAGAACATACCCAAGGCTGTCGTCTCCAAGGAGGAGCTCAAGAGTAAGCTTGGTTCTGGGTCTGGGCACTTTCTTGGGCTTATCGACGGCGGCAGATTTAAGAATTTCAGTGTTGAATTTGTTTGAAGAAAAACCGGTGGTATGATTGGGATTGGGATTGGGATTGGAGTTGGGGTTCGAATCAGGGTAGTCACGAGACCAATGGGTTGGATGCACACACTTGTAGCATCCTATAGGTGCTAATTTCGTGGTCTCCATTTTCTTTGTTATACCAAACAAAACTGAACATTTACACGCACATAAATACATATTCATTTGACAGAAGTGATCGAGTTTTGCTTCTGTTTTGGCGAAAACAAAAGGAGGGAAATGTCTTAAAACCAAACGACGATTGCTTAATGCTTCGGCGACGTTTTATTCAACAAAACGTCGCGGTTTTTATTTGGTGACATTTTAATAAAAAAATATCGCAAAAAATGTTATAAATTTGTAACGTTTTATCAAAACATTGCAAAATATTTGAACTTTTTGTGACGCTTTTTAAGTGTCACGAAAACTCTTTACAATCCGCGACGTTTTATCAATAAAACATCGCGGATTGTATTAGTTTCTTGTAGTGTAAATTTATGCTTGGATTTGGTAACGGACTATTTTAAGGGAATTGCACAAACTAGAGTTTATATATTTGTTTTTAAAATGAAAATGTATCCAATTTGGCATTTGTGTTGTTTCTGCAGAAGGAAAAAATAAATTGCTAGATGGAGTATATGGAGTTAAAGTGCCTTAGGATAATATTAACTACTGGAATATTATGGTTGTATCTTTGATTTCGATTTAGCCAGATTTTAGATTTCACATATAAATGCTAAAACCATGTGTGCAGAACTATGAGATTGCCTTAATTCTTGTACTATGGAGAGCCAATGAGGTCTAATTGATTATCTCACATGTATTCCATGTCTAAATAAGGATCTAAAGCCTGTTTTTTCTTCGGACAATCATACCAAGTAATTATCGATCAACTTGATTACTAATTTTGAGCTACCTGGAAGGAGGGGGGAGTGGGAAAGGGAATGTTTTATGCTTCTGATGATGAAAAATGATGATTTTTCATGTAACTAGCGGTTCTGCAAATTTTGCAGGTTAAAGCGCTTCTCAAGGAGAAGAAATTGGAAATGCTTGTTGATCCATATCTTCAGAACAAGTACACAGAAGCTGAAGTTGAGCAGCTAATCCAAGTGGCATTACTCTGCACTCAAAGTTCCCCAGTGGATAGACCTAAGATGCCAGAAGTTATTAGAATGCTCGCCTTCGGATTAGCTGAAAGATGGGAAGAGTGGCAGAAGGTGGAGGATGTACGCCAGGAGATCGATCTTTGCACATCTCGGAATTCCAAATGGATCCTCGACTCCACCAAAAATCTACATGCTGTAGAATTGTCTGCTTCTAGATAATCATTGTAGATGATAAAAAAATTGTACCACATCTAATATATTGGTCTTAGTTATTGGTCTTTTTCCTAAAAAATTTCTCATTCTGCAATGAGACCAGTTTAGGCACTGTAGGAATTGTATACCATGATTTGTGTATGTTAGAGACCACTTTCTATAACACTTATTCAGCTCCTAACACCGAAACCAGCACCTCAACAATCACACAACAACACACTCAACAACAATAAAACCAGAGTAGAACCAACAAACACAGCCACAGAACTAATACACAACAGTGATACAATAAGAACAGAGATGGAATAGAGATGAATATAGGTAAATGGAATGTCTGAAAATATTATTCCCTAGCTAGACTTCGAGGGCTAGCAACCTCCACAATAGCTAGCTTCGAGGGCTAGCAACCTCCACAATA
>JANZLH020329291.1:0-13852 GCA_026770325.2 Erythroxylum fimbriatum
TCATCAATGAGTAGACGTTATTTCTTCTCAGATCCAGAAGTTGTACAAATCTTACAAAGATCAAATGAAACAACTTATTGCTGATCTTTTCCATTACATGCAACACAATATTTTGGACCAGACTTTGCAGTCAAGGAGTAAAAACTTAGACAAATAAAAGAAGTTCTTCATTGTATGGACGCTAACATGCAAACTGAACAACCTAGAACTGTTTATAGAGCCTATCATCCTTCCTACCTAGTTCCTCAGCCCATGTGTGCTTCTCCTTCTTACCCTACCTATCTACATGCAGCAAATTATGAGATAGTTTTCAAGATGAATTATCCTTTGATCAGATAGCACATTCACCCTCTTTCCAATAAACCGAAGAAATTTGCATAGCCAAAGCCTCAACCTAAAAAACCCAAGGATTCATCCATTCCTTCTACTTCACATATCAAACTTGTGAATCCATAGAATAAACCACTGCAAATCAAAACACCACCTTCATCTCTTCCAAAAGCTTAGCTTACACCTTCTTCAGCTGAAGATAAAGCACCTGAGTTCATAGCAACTCTTGTACCTTTTAAGGTTCCAAAACCTACAAAAGAAATTACTCCTAAACCTTCTGAGTATACTGAGCAATCCTCTGGACAATCTGAGCAAACTCTAAATCCTATGGGCAATCTTCTACAATTTCAAAATCAACTACGAATTGAATAGTTTGCAAATCTATCTGATCTCACTCAGGTTATGATGATAATGCCTCAACATACAGAAGTCGATCCAAATATCAGTGATATTGACTCTACAGGTTCAGTAGAACCTGAACTATCCGAATCATCACCACCAGAAGTTCTAGTACAACAGACCAAACCTATATTAAGTCCCTAGTTTACTTTTAATGACCTTCCTCCTAAGAAATAGAGAGAACGTCTTTATGAATTTGGAGCATGGCTAGATTTGCAAATGACTCGACTTAATACTCCTTTATAGGATATTTTGTCTAAGTTGACATCTTGCTTCACTGGTACTCTACGAGAATGGTGATAACGTCTTAACACTTACAATATGTACAAGTCACTTATGCAATTATTCTTTTTAGTATCACCCACAAAGAGTTCATTGGTGACTTCCAACTCATTGACAAGCAAGTTCGTCAAGAATATTTTGAAATGAAATGTTGTGTGCTTGATAGACGTGATCTTCAAAAGTATTTTCAATGTATAACAAAAAGATACTATCTTCTCAATGGATCAAATGATGTGTACCTCAGTTATACATTCATATCATCCTTGCCAAATGAATTGCAACTAGAATTGCAATCAACCATTACAGCCTTACGTAGAAATATGATAGATATTACTCTTGGAGAAATTTATCATCTTACTTTATCCTCTCTGGATAAACTATGTGATCAACAAGCATTCTTCAAGAATATAATGAAAGGTAGTCCTATCCTTGAAAAGGTTTGCAAAAAACCTTATCTGAAAATCAAATGCAAGGATAAGAAAGACTATGATTGCGGTAATAAGAAGAAATCTCATCACAAAAACTCTACTATAAGAGCAATAAATTCCATAGAACTTACATTTCTTCAAAGGAAGGCCACAAACCCTTCAGGAAAACCTTCAGAACGAACAGGAAGAAAAAGAGATTTGTTCTATTCTTTAAGTGGAAATCTCCTTAATCTCAAAAGGTGGACAAATTTTTTCTCTATGAACAACCAAGACATTTTGCAAGAAAATTGTCCTCATCAAAGCAAAAAGAAAACTATCCTCCTCACTTTTACATGCTTTTAACTGGTCCAGGTACACTTCATAAGATGATAAAGGTACAAGAATGAAATTCCTACCCTTAAACTTAAAAGAGTACCTAGTGGTATACCCATCATGTACTACCCTTCTATCAAATTGCTAAGGTCTCCTAAGTAACATATGACCAGTCCCTATGGGTACGACATCACACAACACCACATCCTCATATCTACCCGCTGAAAATGACACTCACACCTGCTTGGTCACTTTCATTTCAGCATTATCATTAAACCATTATAACCTGTATAGCTCTGGATGTTTCCTACAAGATGATCCTAATTTCTCCACTATAGTCACACTAGCTACATTGGTACAACTGCTACCATCAATGATTAGGTATACTTTCCCACCAACTATATACCTTGAATGGAACAATTTTTCTCTCTAATATAAAATCTCATCTCTAGTTCGAGTACTCAACACTCTCCTAACAACAAGCAATTCACCTGTGGCAGCCCTCTCAACACAATCATCATCATCATCACAATCATCATAATAAGGCAATAATTTGACATCACATGTATCATCATCGGAACCTATCATCCCATTATCCCTTATATACATTACTTTCTTATTAAGGCATTGTGATGCAATATGTCCATAACTTAAACACTTAAAATATTTAAGGCTAGAATGATTACTAGAAGAAGCTTAGGTGTTAGATGTACCTTAAGGTCAGACCCTACATTCGACTTTTTGGGTGTCTCTTTGAATTCCAACCCCTTGTCTTTCAACTTCCCCTCTCTCTTGGGCCATTTTGAACTCTATGATTGGCTAGAATTTGCCCTACTTCTTGCTGCCACTCTAACTTTGATTTGCTTCTCTACCTTCATAGCCATGTTCACTATGTCCTCAATCTCTAGTGTTGTAATTCTACCACATTAGCTATCTCCCTATTCAAACCACTCAAGAATCGTGCCATAGTTTCCTTCTGGTCCTCCTTTATGTTGGCTCAAATCATAGCTATCTCCATCTCTTTTGGTAGTCCTCCATTGATTTAGGCCCATGAGTGTGTCTCTGAAGTTTCTGATACATCTCCCTATAATAGTATGATGGTACAAACTGCTTCCTCATGCAAGCCTTCATGCCTGCCCAAGTGTTAATCGGTCTCTCCCCATTTCGCCTCTTGGAAGTCACCAACTGGTCCCACCATATCAATGCATAGTCAGAAAACTCAACAGCAGCAAGCGTTAACTTTTTATCCTTCGAGAAATTATGGCACTCAAAAATCAAGTCCACCCAAGCCTCGGCGTCATTCTTAATCTTGAAGGTTAGAATTTGCATCTTGATGGATTTGAAGTCTCCATCTTGCCTATCATGTGTCTCAGCTCGTTGTGCTCTCCTAGGCATGTGCATCTCTGGTTCCTCCTCCTCATCACCATACACGTCATCCTCATACTCATGCCTAGGTGGTTGACAACAAGGTGGTTGGGGGGGTTGACATCACATATCACGCCTTCGTTGGGGCTCTCCTCGCCCTCCACGCTTAATCTCTTTAAGCTCCTGGTCATGTCTTGCTAATTCCTCCCTTAATTCATTGAATCTCATATCCATTCTCTCGAAATGTTGTTGCATAGCTTTCAAAGCGAAAGCATTCAACTTCCCTCCTTGGTTAGCCTCCTGAGGTACTTCCTGAGACAATTTAATGGCTAGTTTCCTGTAAAACAAATGTTAGCAATAAAACAGCCTCACACACTCCCTCATATGTGTTACTCAAATAAGGTCACTCCTCTTGTGTTTAAGTTAAACCCTCAATTTTACCTCTCAATTTCTTCTAAAATCCAAGTTACACTTCGAAACTCAAGCATCAACCGATCAATAACCCAAAATGCGGAATGCAAGTTTGAATAGACTGCCCAACAATATTCCCAAGTAATGACCACAATAGACTGCCTAAATTTGTCCAACCTTGAATAGAAAGTAACATGTGCAAAATAGCCCGAAAAAATAAAATTTCAAGCTATATTCGTACCCCACAATATTAATGAATCAACTTGCAATTCTCAACTAATGATCTAAATGTGTAACACGTCAAGCCGAGATAAGACAATGTAGAATTCAATCCAAATCAAACAAGTAACAATCGAATTTCAAGGCCTTTTTCTATATTTTTCGTTTTTATCTTTTATCTTTTTTCATTTTTTATTTTTATATTCTATTCGTCGTCATTTTCTTTTTTCATTTTTTTTTCGTTTTTTGGCCAATTTCAAGAAGATAAATAAATCAAGAATACAAGAAACCCTAGGCTGAAATTTTCACACCCTAGGTCTGGTTGAACAACTGATGGTATTAAAGAAGAACATTGAACAAGAGGAACAATCCCTAATTGCGAAAAGAGGTAAATAGGAATTTACCTTGAACTGTAGCTCTGCTACCAAAATAATTCAAGCGATAGAGATGTGTGGATTGGTGATGGTCTGTTCGTGGCTCTTTGGATGAATAAAGACGCGTTGACTTTGTAAAATGATGAAGATTTCTTGATTCTTTTAGTTCGACTATGATGTTCTTCAATAGGATAGAATTAATACAATTGAAAAGAAAGGGATATGCAAGGAATTCGCTTCTACTAGACCTTAGGGAAACCCGTTCCAAGCATCCTAGATGATGGGAATTAATTCCAAGAAATTGAACCAAACAAACCTACCACAATTGACAAAATTGATAAGTGAATTGTTGACTCATAATGTGACAAGAACAAGAGGTGAAACCCTCACTTTGTGGCCGGCAGCAACGCAATAATAATTTGATCCCAAAGTTGTCTTTCCCTAACCCTAAAGAGGGTATTTATACCTAGGTCAAATAATAAAGACTTAGGCTAAATAATACATAGAATCGAAATAAATATAACTTAAAACAAGTCCAAAATAGAATAATAAAAACATGTCTAGGACTGGTCCAACGTGCTCCCAAGTCTGATCATAGGCGCGTCTCTCCTTTTGGGCTTAAGTGATGATGTGCAGCCCAATACAATGGTCTTCAAGTCCCAAGTGAGTCCAATCCAAGGATTTGAGATTAATAAATCAATTTGGGCTGTAATTCAGATAGCTCTCCTCCAATAGGCTTGGTGCACTCCATCCTCTCCACAAATTGGCTCACATGCACTTAGAGAGCCTCCTTGAGTCTCTCGGTCATAGTTTTGGACATAGGTCTAACTGGAATGACAAGCTTGCCCCCGTCACGTACGCCATCTCCATGATGATCTTTACTCTTGCTCACATCAAATGATACGCATCTTTGAGGCTGTAAATCCTTTGCATTATTAACTCCTTGCTAATTTCTACGGTTAAGCCATTTTTTTAGTGAGATATAAGTTTTAGTTCCAACTTCATCCCTTCACATCGGATAGAAAGTTTATCAAATATTTCTATGTACTCTATTAAGGATATAATCCCTTGTTTAAAGATTGTGAGTTGATCTTGGAGATCTTCTTGATAGTGAAATGGTAAGTTTTTTTTTTTTCCTATTTCTTGAGCTTCATCTTTTCGCAATCAACAATTAGTAGCTAGCCTGTTTTTCAGAGTCTATTCTCTACTAATCTCTACCATATTTTAGTGTGTTCAGCTAGCTTCATCTTTGTGAATTGAAGATTTCAATCTTTTGACTTGTGATACCAGTTAAAAAAAATCTTCCATTGCTGTTTTCCAATCTAAAAACAGGTGTGGATCTATCTTTTTTGCAAAATCAGGGGCTTCAAACACAAACTTTCTTAGTAATTTCAACGAGTTCATTGTGTGGTTCAACTATATTGTGGCCTCTAAAAGTTCTCGTGCGCTCTCCATATGTTGCTGGTTGGTTTCTTTTTCTTGGATCTCTCGGTAGGCGTTCATTTCCTAACCCCATTCGTTGTTGATTGATGTCAACCTCTTCGTCTTGGATTTCACTTTTCCACTCTCACCATCAATTGTAGTTTGTTGTCTGATATTGTTTTCTGGATTAATTCTTGGAGCACCTTATGATCAAGGGTTATTAAGGTCCAATATTTCTTTAACTCTTACAAGGATTTCATCTCGCTCCTGGTCACTAAATATTTCTCTATATGCCCTTCTACTAAATGCTGCCATCGTGAATCAAAGCACTGACACCAAATTGATGTAGGATAAATAAGAATTATTAAATAGTTGTTAAAAATACAAAATTAGGAAATATGGCTGATAATAGTCTACTGGAATATTCAAGTTTTAGGGTTAAATTTGGCTAGAAATGCTGAATTTTTAGATTTTGTATAGCTAGAATTTTAACGTTTGGTTGCTGAAAATTGGATATGGCTAGAATTTTGGTAAATTTTGCTGGAATTTAGTGAAGAACACCATTAATGGATAATAGAAAATTAGGAATCACTCTTAGAAGAAAGCATCACACTTTCTAGTTGAAAACTCAAGTTTGTAGAAAAATTTTAGATTGCTCATTCTTGATGAAGAGTTGGATACACACACACACACAAACCTATATATAGTTCTTAGAACCCTTATTCTAGTAGAAAAGGGTTCTTACTTTAAATCCTATTATAATAAAAATTCTATAAGTCATATACAACTAGGATAGCATATCTAAAATAGAATAATATATATAACTACTTCATATCTAATGAGGAATCTTAACACAGTCTAAATTTCAGCCTATTTTGATGTAAACTCAATTCCCAAATTTTCATCCCACAAATTAAAGTTTGTGGTTGACTAATCTTTTTTCTTTTATTTCTTTTATGTACTTTAAGTTCTTTTGCATCAATGATAGTGCTCCCACCTTTTTTCTATGAATTGTTGATCCAAGTTGCAGTTGATCTTAAATTCTTCGTATCATTTATGGCCTATCCCTTTCTAACTTCATGGACTAGAGTTGGGCATCCCGTTGCATATCGAAATAATTCAATCCCATCTTGTTTTCATAGGATTTGGTTGATGGTGAAAGAAGTGTTCACACTGGCTTAGCCATCTAAGGGGGTCAAAAGAATTGTCATAGTGAGGACAATCCAGCTCTGCGTAGATGGGTATGAATTCCCTCCTTCACCATTCTCTACCTTGTGCTCTCTTCTTCCTCTCTAACCATTAGCTTCTTAGTAGATTCCTGTTAGAACTCTATCCTTATAATACTAGAGTTTTACTATATTATTGCAATATAACTGTGATGTATATATATCACAGTCGTATAGAAGTATAGTATTTCTCCCAAACCAGAGCAGATTTGCTCCTCAGAAGGTATGAATGTCCTTCTGTCACAACTTTTCTAACCTTTTTCTGCCTATCCTCCTCCCCTCTTTCTCCCTCTTTATAAACCCCCCTCTCTAGGTACATTCTGTTATGCCTAACTAATTTGCCACCTCAGCTGATAATTAACTCCCTCCTTGGTCCACTGTTCTTCCTTTTGGAATAAATCCCTCTCTCTCCCGTAGATCCTAACATTGCCCCCTCCTAGAAGAGCAGCCTTGTCCTCAAGGCTAAAGTGAGGAAAATGACTCCAGTTCACATATTCATCCTCCCCTGTAGCTTGTGCCACTGTTTGGCCCTTCCCTTTGACCAACCATGGCTATGTTGAGTCTCCATCTTCGTGGTGCCCATTGCCTCTCCTTGGTGTAATCTACAGTCCTGCATTGCCACTAAGTTGGACCTTTCGTCCCTCATGTTGGAATTGCATGGACATCTTCTTCCAATCCACCATGACCTTTCCTAATGTTTGTAACCAAGTAACCCCTAAGATCATATCCATCCCTTCTAAATCTAGGACATAAGCATCAATCTTCCAATCCATTTTTCCCAACCGAATAGGAATTTCCAAACACTTCCCTCGGGTAGTCACCCTATGACCATCTCCCATTCTGATGCTTAGTGCTTTACTTGTCCCCACTGTCAGCCCCAAACCACTAACCAACCCAAGAGAAATGAAGTTATGGCTGGCTCCACTGTCCACTAGAATTACAACCGGAACCCCCTGTAAATTTCTTGCCACCCGCATAGTTTTAGCTTCTTGTATCAGTGCTCCATTCACTCCAAACACCTCCATCGTTCTGCATTCCAAAGCTATATTAGCCTCTTCTTCAACCTCTGCTTCCAAGGCTATAATTTCTCCATTCTCATCCAAGGTTTCATTGTCATCCAAGATTAACAACCTCAGCTGTTTTTCAGCACACTGGTGGAGGGGATGAAACCTCTCCCTACATCTGAAACACAAGCCCTTTGCCTTTCGATCCATGAGTTCTTGATATGACAGATGGCGCACCCCTCTATTCCTCTTCGTCAATCCCCTACTATCTCCTTTGGACCGTCTGTTGGAGGTCGCCGTGGGTGAGGCGACCGTCTGACGCTGCGCAAGAGACTCGGGTGGAGCCCCAGTGAAGTCGCGATTTCTCCTAGTCCCCACGCCACTCTCAAACCTCCCACGACCCGTCGGGTCTGGTGGCTCCGGGTCCTGATGGGTCGAGTTGACCCGAAAATTGCCCTTAAAAGGGCTCCTTCGGTGAGGCGACCACAAGCGCATGCGAGGACCTATGCCTTCGACGCCCCCGAGCTCGCCATTCACCTCATCTTCCACCGCCCTCGCTATCTTCATCAGTTGGTACCTATTGACAGGTCCCAGCGTACGTACCCTCCTTCGTATGTCAGCTCTCAAACCACTCATAAAGTACCCCATGAACTGCTCTTCTGGTAATCGACCTACTTGCGACGAGATAAATTCGGAAGCCTCAATATATTCCTCCACTGAATCAGTCTGCTTCAAGTCTGACAGCTCTTCAAAAGGGTTATCAAACCTTCTTCCCCCATAACGATCGGTAAGGGCTCGCTTAAACCTTTCCTAGTCCAACTCTTCCTCTGTCTCCCGAAGAAGGTTAAACCAATGTATGGTGGAACCTTCCATGCTCAGTAGAGCTAGTTTCATTTTAATCGGGTCTGAAGTATTATGAACTTCAAAGTATACTTCGGCTCTCGTGATCCACCCTACAGGGTCAGACCCATCAAACATGGGTAACTCCACCTTGCAGACTGACATCCTATATTCTTCCATAGTATCATAGGAGTGTTCCACCGAATGTGATTGCCCAGGGCCTGGGTTCCTCTCCCCCGCAGCATTTGGCCCCCTTCTTGATGCATCGCCACTCCCCTGTCCTTCCTCCGGCCTCTTACCCAGTATCTTACTCTTTTCCAGCAGCAAGGCTCGCTGCATTTCTCCCATTGCCATTTGCATGAAGGACTGAATTTCTTCCACCCCAGCCTCCAAGTTCGCCGTACGGGATTCCAACACGTCTAACCTATCGGACATCTTGGGTGGCATCAAGGTGAGTTGCTCTAACTTCTCTAATTTTCGAAAAACAAATGGATCGTCTCTCTCACTATTGGTATCCGGCAGGTCGGACCAATGTTAGAACTCTATCCTTATAATACTAGAGTTTTACTATATTATTGCAATATAACTGTGATGTATATATCACAGTCGTATAGTATAGTATTTCTCCCTAACCAGAGCAAATTTGCTCCTCAGAAGGTATGAATGTCCTTTTGTCACAACTTTTCTAACTTTTTTCTGCCTATCCTCCTCCCCTCTTTCTCCCTCTTTATAAACCCCCCTCTCTAGGTACATTCTGCCCCTCTCTAGGTACATTCTGTTATGCCTAACTAATTTGCCACCTCAACTGATAACTAACTCCCTCCTTGGCCCACTGTTCTTCCTTCTGGAATAAATCCCTTTCTCTCTCTCCCGTAGATCCTAACAGTTCCTCTGTTAGCTGTCATTTCTCTGGTGATCTCAACTAGTCTAGCTGTTATCTTACTCTTTTCTCTTTCCTTTTCAACTTGATCCCTTATTTGATCCTCCTGGTACATGGTCATGAAAGCCTCAATTTGTTGGTTCGAGGGTCCCCCATCGCCGATTGCTTTGTACCAAATTGTTATGGCCCCTGGCTCTGAATCTGGTTACAGGATCTTGCACTTGGAAGTCATCTAGCGGCATTGCTTGGAAGCCTTCCTCATCTATCTAGTTTAAAAAAAGGAATAGAGCTCGTTAAGAGAGCCCTGGATCTTAACATGTATACTGTTTTGGAATGAATAATTTTGTCTTTATTGCATTCCCTTATATAGGATACAAGACCTATCTTAACAACTAACAAACTTTCTATTATAGAAATAGAAAATAATCCTATCTAGATAACGACTGTCAGATCTATTCAAACTAATCCTATCCAGATAACAACTGAAAATCTATTCAATCTTATTTCTTATTTTCCAATGAGTAAAACGTTGGTATACTTTCACTGAATCATGTTCAGGAGTAATATGAGCTGTCCAGCAGTACTATGATCCTGTTGTCCAAAAGTAAGAGCACCACTTGCGTAGACAGTGGTTTGAAACTTGATACTGTCTTCAGTTTATTAGTTTAGTCAACCTTTGGTTATCGTTAACCATAAATTTTTGGAGTTTGATCCTCAGATTTCTTAGCAACCATTGAGGAGAAGCCTTGCCTAGTTCATAGCCCATGATAACAGATCAGTATTGACTTTAGTATTTCTACATGAAGTTAAAGCTTAAATCATTTTCTATCCACTGGAGGATAAAAATTTTAACTGAGAAAGAGGAGGAAAAAAACAAGGCAATGGAGGGTGAGATTAATGAAAAAATAGGCAAATAGACATAAATACTTTCATGAGTCTTTATGTGATTTTCTTTCCATTTACATCCTCATTAAGCACCTTTTGCTAATCGTATTACGTAATTGCTATGGTTTGTGTTCCAAGTATTTTTGAGTCAATATGCAGTTGCTTGCTGTTTTCATGGCTCAGCACTTTCTAGTTATTGCTTTTTACTTTGTCTTCCTCAAAACTGCACCAGAAAGACACCTGGAAAAGTGCATTACCCACACAAGTGCTGATTGACTATTTGATTAAGAAACTTTACACGTTGCTTGCCTTTTTCTCATTCTTTTTCGGTTTTTCAAGGTTGAGACTGTCTACAGAGGCATGTTGGTTGCGAGAATATGCTTTATTGGCTGATCTTCCTCTCTACCCAACCATTTTTCCTTTTTATCATCCTAAATCTTGCAAATGTAAGGATGGGATGTTAATACTGGCTGTTTATCAACAGCAGATTAATATTTGGTCCCGGCCAACTCTGTATTGTTCCATCGTGTCTTCCGAGTGAATAGGGCATGCGTATTGCGAGTGACACTCATATTGTGCGATATGGATGTCACTATCAAATTGGCCTCATTTTTATATTATTTTCTTTTTTTCTGAAAAGATTGAATTGTTCTGAGGCATTTGTAGCACGCCATTGGATTGCGCACAGTGGAATAACTTAAATGGAATGTACACTGAACAAAGAGAATTAACAACTGAAGGATCGATGCTTGAAGCTTCAGCCATAGAAGATGTAGTTTGTACAAGCATTTAATGGGATTATCTTAATTTAATATATGCTACTGTAGCTAGTAGTTTTTGTATGGCTCGGTAAGTATTGGTGCGAGGGGATCCTTCTACTCAGTAATTATGGCACAATGTTGTGCAGCAATTCGTCTCCTAACCACATCGGATGTTTCAAGCCCAAATCGTATATTTAATATTATTTTCACTTTTCAATCTAGTTCAGTAGCCACCCGTTTCTGCGTATAATAACAGTCGTGTAATGGGCCGTTATATATCTCTTCCATTTTTCCAGTCTTCAGTGTAAGGCGAATAAATCATATTTGTCTTTCGTAATGCTGAAGTGAAGCAGATGCGTTTTATTTACTTTTTGACACCATTAAGATTTTTTATTTAATTAACCTGTACTAAATAGATTTGTTTTAAAATGTATTATGGATGGTAACTAACGTCTTTACTTGATATTTTGCAACAAGAGTTGCTTACATGGCCGCGAGTGATGTTTTGCAAATGCGTACTCGTCTGTATAATATGTGCTTCGACGATGTGTACATTTAACAATTATGGGGGGTTATATGATTGAATAAGAATTCAGATCAAGATGATTGAATAAGAATTCACATCAAGGAAGTTTGAAAATAACATGTATTCTGCAGATGAAATAAACTTGCATTAATAAAACCAATGGATATATGTATTAACTAAAAGAATCGGTCATATTTTCCAATAGTTGCTTCATATTGTATTTGTAATGCAATTTTTACATTATTTTTTAGAAAGTAAATTTCATTAAAATTCAAGAGGGTAAAAGAATAATGCTGCGTCAAGATGACAACATACAGATTGCTCTAAGCTAATATAGCTCTCAAAGCTATAAGCACCAAGCATTACATTCACATGTCCCTTCATTGCCATAAACACTTCTGTCATTAAGATTCCACAGATCATTCCATCATGGAGTAGCAAGTGATAAGATCCCAGTAATACTCAAATAAGAATAAGAGTATCCGTTTCTGCATAGGTCATTATATATGTCCTGATGTTCTTGTGAGTTCCATCAGAAAAGCATCCACTTGAACAAACTTCTGATAAATTCTCTTGTTTCTTTCTTACCATAACATATACATTGTATAGCTTAGAGCAACCTTCAGCACCAATGCATCCTCTTTTCTCAAGTTAATGCCCAGTGAAAAATAATTGTTCAATTCTCTTTTCCTTTCGAAAATTAAATTTTACTCCATTAAAGAGGGAATCAAGGAACTTACAACAGTATTTAGCATACAACACAATTTTGCATTATACACTTAAGCTGTCATTTAAACAAAACGCGACATTTCAATGATCAATAGGTATGGCACGCTGGTAACATTTGTCTTCAACAAGTGTTGTGGAGAGACTTCACCATGTGTGCTGCATGCAATTGCACATCTCCACGTGCACTAACCCCTCCTCTGGTCCTGGACAGGCACACCCTCTCCACCAGCTTCATTCTGGTTATGTCCAGAGGCACAATGGCAGGCTACATACTACTAGTCACTTCACCTGGAGGCAGCTTCATGGTGACCCCACCATCAGTTAGTCGCTATTGTCTCATACAAGGTTGAGATGCTTCATTGTGTAACTTACGTTTTTATTTAGGCAATACGGAGTGCTTCATGTCTTCATGCAAGGGATCATCAAGAGCTCTATACTTACAGCCACCTACCTTGTAAGTCTTTCATGCAATATATTTATCCAGCTCAATTCTCCTTTGCATGTTTGGGAAGTAAGCCTGAATATGAATCCAGAAATAGTTTATTCTATTGTCCATGCATATTGGATATGCACACTTATCATCTTGGACTCCATGCAAAGTAGGTATTGCTCTCTAATACACAATAGATTCAGGTTTAGTGTTAGCTCTCAATCGTCGTTGCTTGATGTTTAAACCTCCTGATGTTACTTTCTTTCCATGTCAGATTATAGACAATTTTCCAAGCAATTGTGTAATAGCAACTAAGTCCCCTCTTGATAGCCTGTTGTAGTTTCCTATTACACATTGGATGATATCCAGATAACTAGCCACATAAGAGTTCCAATTCAACAGCATCTTGACACCGCTCCTTATGGCATTAGAATAGGTACAATGGAAAAATAGGTGAGCCAGACTTTCAGCTTCCATTCCACATAATAAACAATTGTCATGCTTTTGAAGGAAATGAAGTCTCTTCGTTATGTTGATTATTTTTCTTAGCCGCCAAACGCATTAGAAAGGAGTATCTAAGCAATAGACTTGTATCCCACACAAGATTATGGTAAGCCACAAACTGTCCCTTCGGTCTAATCCATTCCATACAGGCTTTGTTGGAGAAATTGCCATTCAAGTGGTTATTCCAAGTGAATACCCTTAGTTCTATGTTTGGAGGGTAATTATGTGACATATAACTCAATTGCCATAGGTAATTGTGCCATTGTCCATAAAGAGTCCAACTATTAACCTTGGCTTGAGCTCGAAAGCGATCGATAATTGGGCAGCCTCTAAATTGTTGATTTGAGCCCCGTTTCCTGTCTAATTATCATACCATAGGTATAATAAAGTGCCACCATGAATAGCTTATAGTAGGTTCTGGTTGGGTCGGATATATCGGGCCCAAGTTCAATCTCACAGGCCGATCGATCAGTCTCACCCCATAGATTGATTTGGGCTTAATCCACACATTCACAGCCCGTTAGC
>JANZLH020330437.1:0-13838 GCA_026770325.2 Erythroxylum fimbriatum
GGCTTACTACGGGTTTTGGTGGCATTAAGCCTACCCATTCCCTAGTGCCAACACGGCCCAAAAGGTGGGTCGTGTCAATATGTCTGTGTATCTCTGTATTGTGGCCGACCCTTATGATCTAATTCAGAAATTTTTTAAAGTAAATGAGTCGGGTCAGGTGAGTACAGTGAAAGAGATGTCTATTTGGAGTCCGGGTATCCGTCTGCACGTCGCGATGAGTGAATTATTTGACGTCGCAACGTGCTGCTCTTACTTGCTCGCCGCAGCGTGTGAGTTGTTTGACGTCGCGACGTGCCGTTATCCATCTATCATCCTCTAAGTCCCAAGAAAAAGGAAATTCATTTATGGATCACATTCTAAACCTAGAGGGTATAATACTCAAGGCAAAAATAGGAGCAATTTTTATGCAAGGTCATCTCAAAAGAATTTACAACCTCCTTCTTATTCATATAAACCTCTTTATCATTAAATTTATATGAAACAAACTCACAATCATTATAGCTCTCTTTATAAGCATAAAGGGATGATACTTGCTACCATTTAATATCAATCCTTATGAGAAACAAAAAAGCACCACATTTTCTCTAAATCACCATAGGTTATATTTTCATGAAAAGAATATCTCATATGCTAATCATTTATTAGGCTCTACTATCACACAAAGAGAATCCCAAATCCCATTTAATATAGACCTTATAAGAAATAAAGAAGCATGATAGTTTCTTTAAATCACCATAGATCATATTTTCATTAAATGAGCATAACATATGCTAAACCACTTGTTAGCCTCCACTATCACATAAAGACAACTCCTAATCCCTCACACTTTGAAAAGAAAGCATTATATAACCCACATCCTCTAACTAAACCTAAAAATGCATATAAGTTATACTCTTAAAGGTCTTGCTCATATGGTAATAGCACTTTCAATTCTCATCATATAAAATGTTATTTTATGGTGATTATAGGCATATCTATAGAAGTTTCTCTTTGAAATAATGCTTATGAAGTAAACAAAAACAGATATGGGTTAAAAGAAAATTTAAGAGCCAATCTCCAAGAACCAAGTTTGTTTGGGTACCTAGAATTGATTTTTTTTATTCTAGTAGGTCAATATGAAGTTATATCAAATGCCACCGATTGGTATTACCTCTATAGATATCAAATGAGTAACATTAATAGAATCTCTAATAATTTATTTTAGAAATACACTAAGAGCCCTCACACAAACTAAATAACGAAATTAGTACCAAAAGACTAACTACTAAATTAAGAAGAAAAGAAGATAACAATTGGTGGTACATAAAAGGAGGTAACCACATAACAATTGGTGGTATATGAAAGGAGGTAACCATTTACAAGTAGCCAAACCGAAAAATGCCCAAGACATAAGCTGTAACAAGTCCCTGATAACAACCAACATAATTCGACCAAAAAGAAATTAACTTTACTCCAACCAATCAATAAAACAATAGCTGCAAGAATAAAACAAAATCATATAGTCATTATTGAAAGAGAGGGAAAACTATTATGATTCACCAAATTGAACTCTATACAATAGTTAGGATTCAATTATGAGTAGCAGATGGAATTTATGAAATGGTCATCCTAGTAGCCTATTCAATTATAATCATTCTCTTCCTAATATTGTAATGCATGGAATTTATGAAATGGTCAACCCGCTTATTAAATATTACACTATGCTTCTTTAATAAATGATAAGTTAAATATGTCAGTTATAAGAGTTGTGTTACAATCACCCTCTTTTAGAGATAAAATAAGATATATAATATGATTACTAATGTATGAAGATGGAATAATATTGCTAAAATGAATCTTGTAGAAAATTTGAGTTTGTTTACTTTAAAGCATAAAAAGTCATACAAACTTTAATAACTTAATAAATGTGGAGGAACATAATTGACACACATATGTAAGAGGTATAAGGTACTTTATGATATAATACTAATACATGCTAGTCACATTCTATTAGAAAGGGTGTGACAATATGATAGAAAATTCATCTATGATTGATTCAATAATAGGTAAATCTTTACAAAAGCTAATAATTAAATTACTCTTACATTCTTAACACCAAAAAAGGTAAATGAAAACCAATTAAGATTAAAAAGAGACAATGAAGTGAGGATAGTAAAAGAGTTTGGGTTATGAAAAAGAAAGAGAGTAAGACCAAGAGTTCTAAAGAAAAAGAGAGGGATAAAGAAAAAAATAGGCCAAGAGGGGTTTTCAAAAAAAAAAGGAGTTAGTATCAAATGAAATAAAGAAGCATGGGACAATATTTGGAAACAAATTGTATTTAGAGTGCTTGTAATGGTAATAAACATGACTTTTCTTTTTCAAGAATGAGAATTTTTTATTGCATGGGAATGATGACTATGCTACGAAGGCCAACAATATGATGAGAGTTTTTTCCTTCATAACAAAAAAGTATTTATAAGATCATTTTGAAATGTGGGGCTTACTTGCAAACTTATACTAATACCAATATAAGTGAATTATACTTTTTAGTAGCTATTATAAAATTACTCTTTCTATTTAAATTAAACTTAGTTAAACAATCTCTTTTTTATTCTTTGAACTAAGTAATTTAATAAGAGTATTATAAATTACTTAGTAATCATGACTTTAGAGTTTATCAAACAAGTTAATGATAAAATGTTGATATGAGAATGCATTAGAAATTTCTTTACATTAAAAGACTAATTAACCTCTAAAATTTTGATGTGAGTTTTTGTTATGCTTATTCATGGGCCATGATTATAACAATCTACTTTATTGGCCAAATATTATATGTTAATATAGAAACATATAATTTCATTATAAGATGATTGTTTCTTATATATTATTGCATCCATATATTTTTTTCAAAATGGAGAATAATACGATAGAAAAAAACCACGTTTAAAAACATTATATATGGTAGAAAATAAATTAATCTATACGTAAAACAATATCTTTGTGGCTACTCAAATTTTCAAAAACAGTATAGGTGTTATGATCCTCTAACTCTAAAATTACATATAACTTTCCATGCTTCTTTTCATGAATATAAGCTCTATTATTTAGAGAGAATTATAAACACCTTCCTAGGGGAGAAATCTAGTTATATGATATATTAGAAGAGGATATAAGCTTTTAAAACTAAAGTAATTGAAAAGTTAATTTAGAATAGATAAAAAACTTTTTGATTACATTCATAGAATCTTTGTTCATCTAAAAAATGAGTCAACATCAATATTAACTACATACTTGCCCATGTTAATACCATTAAGTGAAATAATCATATATGAATTTTGATCCTTAGGTACTCTCATACCTCATATATGATGATTCTCGTGAGACAACTACTATATGCAATTATTCTTCTATTCTTTACGAAAATTTAACTTTATTATATCCAAGCCTAATCTTACGGTTAATTTCAAAATCTAATCAATAATCTAGCTCTATCTATAGATTATCTAAATCATATTCATTTATTAGTACAATAATTAAATGTAGTTGGGTGTTCCCCTTTAAACTTCAAATTAGATGGAAGCATTGAAAGACATAAAGCAATGTTAGTTACAAAGGGGTATACAAAAAGTTATAGGGTGGATTTCCAAGAGAATATTATAGCTAAACCAACATAATTTACACTCTCGTATTTATAATAGAAAATCGAAGATAGCGTAGCAATATTTTAATGTTTAAAACACATCTCTTAATATGAAATTAGAATAAGAAACCCACATAAAACTACCACCAAAAGTGAAATATAGTTCTTCAATATACAAAAACAAAGTTCGACAAATTTAAGAAATCATCGTATCCTCTTATCATCCTATGGATCTAATTATCACACAAAGCATGGTTTGGGAGGTTATGTTCAATGATAAAGACATTTATTATAAGTAAAGTAAGTTTATATCATCCTTTATTTATAAAACATAAAGAGCGGAAGGTAATAACTACAAATGGATATGCTAGTGATATGGTCTTAATAGGAGGTGAAGTTGTTACAAGAATATTTAGATACAAGTTTGAAATAAATAGTATAAGACAACTAAAATTTTGTTTGGGAGCTAAAATAGAAAGATCAAATTGAGAGTTTTTTTCCTTCATAACAAAAAATATTTTTAAAATCATTTTGAAATGTGAAGGCTTACTTGCAAACTTATAGTAATACCAATATAAGTGAATTACAAGTTTGGAAATTTTTCCAAATAAAACTCTAACAAATATGGGTCACTATCAGTAATTAGTTAGAAATTAATGTATTTCTCACATAAAAAGGCTAAATATAGCCTTAATTATGATTTTTGTAAGTTAGTTCATGCATGTAGCAAGTGAAGAACACATAGATACAACTTACCAAATATTAAGATACTTAAAAAGGGCTCCAAAAAAGGTAATATTATTTCTAAAGTATATGCTTACAATTACTACGACTAGATATCTTTATATCTAATCTAACAAAGAGAAAGATATATTTAAAGATATAGTTAACTAAAGTAAAATTATCAATCCAACATAACAAAACAAACCAACAAAGAAACTCAAGAAACCAATTGATAAGCAAGATACATATGTAAATTTGGCTGGTACAAATTTCTAAGTTTTAAAACCAATTCATCGAACTTTCATCCCTAATAAAACATTCATCAGACACTTGGTACGCTACACAAATTCATCCCTGATTTGTTTCAAAACTGCTTTTTTCCCATTATTCACTAACATTAACACAGAACAATAAACAACAACCCATTAACAACCAAAATAGACCCTGACAACTCAATCCACAAAAACAAAACAAATAAATATAAAACCATTTAACAACACAAAATGAAACAAAAAAATAAACCTAATAGTAAAGACGACCAACCTCGAAAATGGAAGCAAACACGGTAGATGGACGGACAAAAAATGGGGGGACGAACAAGAAGAAAGGAAAATGAAGAACAAATACGACGAAGAAGAAAAGAAGAAGGAGGGGTCGTCTATCGATTTAATTCGAAGGAAAACAAAGACGTTTCCTTCCAATTTAACGACACCGTTTTCCTTCCAATTTAAATGACAATGACCTTAGTTTCAATTTACTAACATAAATTCTTTCTATCGATAAATTCTGTCAAGAATTTTTGCCGGTAAGCATGATTGCCTATTTTTACGACGACATTCACTAGTCTATCGCTAAATTTTGTTAGCAATGTTATCGGTAAAATATCTTTCTCTTTTAATGAAGGATTTTTTCTTCCGTTGCTAATTTACTACAAAAAAATTTCCGTAGGTAATTTTTTGTCAATATTTTTTAATTTTTTGTAGTGATAGGTAGTGTTACTATTTCCAATCAATTTTGTAACTTGTAACCTTATGATGTTTCTAATTGTGATGATATTTTTCATAGTGGTAGAGGCAGAATTGTCAAGTTTGAAATTCCACGAACTTTTGGCTTTGATATACTATTTATATAACCATTAGTCTATAGAGATTGCTTGTCTTCTATAAGTCTCCAAAGCCTCTTGGCGAGCATTACTAGGTTGAGAACTTTCAAAGGTACCACATGCAGTCCCCCATGCTTCTTGGCAGTGCATATCTCTACTTATTTGATGGTGGCTTTATATCAATCTACATTGCTACCAGACTAAGGAAACTTTTTAAGTGATTAATCAATGGAATTGATTACAGCTTGAGGGCATGCCCTATAAGATGCCTATTGCATATTGATAGAGTTGAGCTCCACTAGCTAATGGTAGAGCTTTCATCGTCTAGATTGAAATTCTGGCTTGAATTTTCTCAACTTAGGTTTACGTCTCCATATGAGGTTTTGGATGAAGAAATAGGGATTCCAAGGTAGGTAGTTAGAAGTTGCTATTTGGAAAAGCTCGTATGGAGGTGATTTGATGCGCTTGATATATAACAATATGAGAAATGTAAAAGGCTCTCTTATCACAATTGGCCTCAAGTCCAGACATTCTAGTTAACATTTTCAAAATTAGCATTAGAGTGTTAATTAAATTCAACTTTAGAGAGCAAGATCAAGTCATCTACAAAGCTCAAATTAGTGAAGCCCATCTTTTTACGTCTAGAATGGAATCTGAAATGCTTAATTCTCCCCACCACTCTTTTAAAGAGTATGTTAAAGACCTCCATGACTAGCACAAAGATGTAAGGAGAAGTGGGATCTCCTTGCATTATGCCTTTACTACTTTTAATGGTTCTTGTAAGCTTATCATTCACCAATAAATTGAATGTTAGAGTTGCGACACATTGTTGCATCCATTCTATAAAGTTTTTAGGTAACTTTATTGCTCTCATGAAATTCATAAAAAAGAACTAGTCTACATTGTCATAGGCCTTCCTAAGGTCCACTTTGAGTAAACAATTCTTACGTTTTTTCTTCCTTGTAATTATTTAGAAATTCTTGTATTAAAAAGATGTTATCACCCATTATTCTCTTAGTGATGTAAGCCCCTTGAGTTTGATCTATATGATTAAGTAGCACTTGCTTTATTCATTCTACTAGGACCTTGGATATTATTCAATAAATTGAATTACAACATATAATAGGGTAAAGTTGACTGAAATGTTTATGCTCACCTCTCTTAGGAATCAATTTGAAGAAGGTTTTGTTGATTTCATTAAACAATTTCTTAATTTTGAAAAGTTCTAAAATTACAACTAGGACTATCTTCTTAGTAAGTGGATAGGTTTTGATAAAGAAGTGGATGTTGAAGACAATTGGACTTGAGGCCTTTAAAGGATTGAGTGATCTCACCACATCTTCAGTCTCCTGGACTGTTACTGGTTTAAACAGAGTCTCCATCATTATTCTTTTTATCAAATCAATGGAGGACTGAGCATTAGTAAGAGCTACCATAAACTAATGCTTAGTAGCTTCCTTTAGTACTACTTTTAATCAGAAATTATATGCTTGTCCATTCCTATTTATACTTTTTCTTGACACAACTGCTTTATGAAAGAAAGAGGAGTTCATATCACCACCTTTAAGCCATAAAACTCTGGATCTATATTTCACTAAGGAGTAATCATAGGTTAAGGCTTGGAAAAGTTTATTAAAGTTTGCTTCTTGTGATCTTGAAAACTTTTGGATGTAAGATTGGAATTTAATTTAGTTTGCAGTGCATTTAAGGTTATCTTGGCATTATCAAGTAAGCAATGAGTATTCCCTATGCTTTCCTTGTGCAATTGGTTAAGATGATCCTAAATGATCTTCATCTTTTTTTATAAGTAAACCTTTTAGTGTTAGAGATATCAACCTTAATTCCCTTCCAATCAGCTTCCTTAAAACTTGATACTATAGATTCAGCTTAAGTGAAGATGGGAGAGTGATTAGATACTTTTATAGCTTTTTCTTGATGAAGTTTGCATCCTTCTCATCATTATTCTAGGTGTAAAAATAGCAACTATATGAAATATCAGTAACTTTAATGTTTGCTTGCTAGACATTGTCTTAAATCAAAACAAGGTTTCTTAGAAGATCTATGCCTTTTAGCTTCATTAGTTATAATGAAATGATAAAATCACCATTCAATAACCATAGAATTTGTATATTAGCTATTGTGTCTCTAAGTTTATTCCATAGATGGGCCCCCCTAATAGAAATTATTATGAGCAGATATGAAGGAAACTGAACAAGACTTTTTGGTGACTTTGTTTATAGCTTTGATATAGATGACTTTGTCTATAATATAAATGACACGAACACGTAATGATCGGTTGTTATAATTGGATGGTGTTAATGATAAGTAACCTCCTAATAAGTGTAGATTATATTATGTTTTTCTAGATTTATAGGTGTGTTTTTATATATTTCTTAGTTGATTATCATGTGTATAAGCTTAGAATTATGTTATTATTAATGTTTGTATGTATTCTAAGTGTTTGTTTGGCTTAGAGTAAGAATTGGATCTTAATTTTTTGTTTGAAAAGATGCTTAAGAGTGTTTAGAATCAAGAAATTGAAGAATGAAGAAGATGGAGGAAGCTTGAAGGTGTCACAATCATTCACAATCAAAGGAGCACGATCATGACTCCAAAGTCATGATAGTGATAGAGGCTTTTCCAGGTGTGAGTTTTTTAGTGTTTTGATGGCTTTGGGCTATTTTTGTAACTTAACAAAGTGAGGAAATCCCATACACAACTTTAGAACCCTAATGCACTATAAAAAAACATGAAAAATACCAAAAAGAGGCAATAGCCACTATATCAAAGAAGATCAAAAAGGGACATCAATAAGTGCTTTAAAGAAATTCCAGATTTCTAGTTCAAGACTTAAACTATTTTTCTTTTTTTTCCCTTTATTTCTTTCATTGTCTTGGACGTTTATTTGGATTTCTAAGATGTTTAACATTATTATGGGTTTCTAGATCCCTATTAGGGATTGTTCTTGAATTTTTTATGAACCTAATTTCTTGTTGTATTCAATACATTAATGAATGTTTGTGATAATATTATGCATATACTGATTAATAAAGCGAGAGAGTGAATCAAGTCATTAGTGTTAAGGTGTGCAACAAGATTTGATTGTGAATCGAGAGATTACAAATTTATGGTTATCAAATTCAATTAAGGTTACTTGATTAGATCTTAAAAGAGAGTAATCAAAGATTGAGGATATCTTGGATCAAACATAAATTTAATCAATAAGACTAGGGGAAACAAAATAAGGATACAATAGTTCCTAAGTACCTTAGACAAAGTTCTTATTCAAGTTGTTAGGTTTTTATCCTCCTAGTGAGAACAATACCTTTTAATAGTACAAGATACGATCTGTATACTTTTGGTATTAAGAGTTTTATTATTATATAAAAGTTGCCCAACAAGTTTTTGACGTCATTGTCAAGGATTTTTAGGATCTTGTACTATTTGAATTACTTTGATTTAAGGATTTAATACTTTTCTTATATGAGTACAGGTGCCTAAAAATAAAAATAAAAAATAAAAAATTTTATAAAGGAAGTAAAAAATATGACAACTCTGGAGTCTAGACATCACAAAGCAAGAATGAGAAATCTGAAAAGCTAAACACCAAGAGGCAATAGAAAGAAAGATGGAGGAATTAAATCACGGAGAGTCATAAAAGACCCTTATGGATTTCATGAGGCCAAGGTTCAATGTCGATTATCAAGGAATTACTTAACCACCAGTGCACGTAGTCTATGACTTGTTAGAAGAGATGACGAACGATAGTTGTCTTTGTACATCAAAATGAAGTGGACAGCAATCAACCTTTTAGGATCCAAAAGGAATGATTGCTATATTTAGTGACAGAATTACATGTTGAGGTTGTTAACTTAACCAAATAATTAAATAGCCTGACAACCACCTCTTTCTCTCCACTCAAAGCAACTCAGTACAAATATGAGCTATATAGACAAGAGATCCATATCACAATTTATTTTTTCTAGTGAAAAATAACAACATGCAATAATTCAACTTGATACGAGTATAATTTGATCGAGGAGGTAATAATCCTCCCTTGAACATGTACAATCCTAGGTGACAGAACCATATAAAATTTTATTAGTCTAATAATGCTAGAACTCAATTGAGAAATCAAGGTCCATCAGGATTTCAAGACAAGTCTAGTGTAAATTATTCAAAATTGGACAAGCTCATAAGAATAGAAGAGGCTTAGAAGAGGATGGAAGGGTTATTTGAGTAAGTATTGAAGACTCGTGCTTCTTCTATTCACAATCTAGAGGTTTAAGTCAGCCAGTTAGCCAATTTATTATCTACGAGAAGTGTGGTAAGCCTCCCAAGGAATATAGAAGCAAATCCAAGGGAGCAATTTAAGGCTATCACATTTAGGAGTGGGAAAAAGCTAGAAGAAAAAACAGAAAAATAAGTTAAACCCCACCTTGTAAAAGACCAAGAAAACAAGAAAGAGGATGAAGCTAAGAATGAGGATCATCCCTATTTTCCTCTTCCTCCATATCCACCAAAAATATCATTACATAAAGACTTCAAAAGAACATATTGGATATAAAATTTGCAAAGTTCATCAAAAAGTTGAAGAAATTGCAAATTACCTTACCCTTTGAGGAAGCTTTGGAGACAATATCTCAATACGTAAAATTTATCAAAGACATCTTATCAAACAAGCAGACTTGGTTTGATAACCAAACAGTCTTCATGACTAAAAGTTGTAGCTCCATAACTACCAACCATATGCCCTCAAAGTTGAGAGATCCAATGAGTTTTACTGTACCCTATGTAGTTGGTAATTTAGAATTTTCCAAATGCTTATGTGACTTAAGTGTAAGTATTAATCTTATGCCTTTGTCACTTTGCAAAAAATTAGGTCTAGGTGATGTGAAGCCAAATTTTACCCTCATTTAGTTGGAAGATTAATCGATAAAGAAATCATTTGGCATGGTGGAGGATACGACTATAAAACTAGACAAGTTTATAATTCCTATAGATTTTATTGTGCTAGACTTTAAAGAGAATCGAATTTGTCCACCAATTCTTTGTAGACACTTTTTAAGCACTAGAAGAGATTTGATATATGTCTATAAAGGCAACCTTATCATTTAGATTGGTGAATAAGATATTAAAGAATCCGAAGGAGAGCCGTTCGTTTATGAGAATTGATGTAGTTGAATCTTCAAATGATGAAGAAAAGGAAGAGGAACAGATGACACAGGAAATAGAGCTTGAAGAATATAAGGACGTCCCTATTCAAGAAGTTGAAGTAGAAAAGGGGACGAGGGTGATTGTAGAAGCAGAGCAGTTCACCTTCTTACAGGACAAATGGCTAGATTCAATATACGATTTAGGGAGTTTCATCATTCTCTATTTTATTGACATTTGTTACTGAAACGGGAATTATTGAACTTGATTCTCTTAATTTGATTAATTATGTCCTTCTCACTATCTCGCAACATACAGCTTAATTATAGGCTACTAAAGTGCCATTTGGACAAAAGGGTGGTAGCAAACTACTCATAATACACCCAGATTGAGGGTAGAAGGTAGAGTACATCAAGCTAATGTTGTAAAAGAGGCGCTACTTGGGATGCAACCCAACAATTAGGATATTTTATTTTATTTTATTTTATAATTTCATTTTTTGTTATTTAGTTTTTTGTGTTTATTTTGTATAGATTGAATTACTGGAATTTTATGGCATTAAGTGTCTCCGAATTCCATCGTCCACACCATCACTGCCTTAATCTTAATAAGTCTTCTTACTCTAATTTTCTTTGTTGTTAATTATTTTTATTTGTACTATTGTGTTTTCCATATTGAGGATAATGTGATATTCATTTGTAGGAATGTATATGCAATTACATATCGTGTGAGTGAATTTTGCTTTTATATATATCAATTGTATGTAAAAAAAAATTGTACATATTATCAATTATGTGTGAATTTTGTATTTGAAATTGTATAATTTTTTTTATTATGTTGGCATTGTGATGTGTGAATTGTGTAAATGTGTCAATGGTAAGAATTGAATGAAATTAATTTAGCTTTGAACATAGTCGTTTAAATTGTAAAGGCATAGTAACTCATAAATTTTATATTATAAGTGGTTTTTTGGATGAATATGTATGTTAATTACAATATGATTCGTAATGTAGTTTTCCAGTTAAATCTAGAGAGCTTGTTCTAGGTTTTTCCATAATTAGGTTTAGTTCAAGAGATTATTTTAATTAAACACAACCTAAGGAAAAAATCGGGGTTAATAAAGTTTTTTGTTAACCTACAATTAATAGTTTCTAAGAGAGGTGTGACAAAAATAATTCAATGAAGTATGTTTAATTGTGTATAGGCTGAGATTGAACCGAGAACCGGATTCCAAATCCATTAATCACTTTTAACTGTTTTCTTTAATTTGTTTTCTTTAGTTTAATTTCAATTTTTTATTTGAATCAAACTAAACCCCTTATAACCTAAACACCAATTATTTTCATTCCCTTAGGTCATGTTTAATTAAAACAAATTCTTTAACTAAACCTAGCTATCGAACAACCTAGAACAAGCTATCCAGATTTAATAGGATAGTTGCATTACGAGTTAGGAAAATAGATTAATCAAGGCAACAACCACTTAAGTTTGGGTCATTTAACCAAGGTTACGTTATTCCTAATGATTTGACACCATTATTTGCCATAAATGATTCAGAAACACAATGATTACATATTGTATTCAAGATTTTAGTGATGGGTTTCGTATGTAATGAATGCATTTGGATCATCTTTATACAAATACCCAATCAATAGACATAGGATAACATAAACAATCCCTAAAGAGAGAATGATTCAACATTACAGAATGAAGATAAGCACAAAACTATTCTTCGGCTTTGATTTCACCTCGAAACCGAATTGAGGAAGCTTAGCCTATAGGTCTCCAAAGAATGGGTGCTCTGCCCCTCATTTTCTTCTAAAACTGATCCATCTTGTTTAGCTGCTCAAATGTCCATTTATAACAAAATTTAGGGTTATGGGAAAGTGCATGGTTGGGTGCACGACCATGCATCCAACTGTGCATCACAAAAAAATACTAATTTTCATGATCATACACAGCTGAATACACGCGTATCCAACTATGTAAGTCCAAAAATGCATTTTCTTGTGTGTACACGGTCGTGTATTTTTCAGATCATCTTGAAAACCTCATTTTCTTGCATTTTATTATCCCATCCTCGCTCTAATCCTTCTCCTTCTTGTTCCACAATGACAATTGACTGTGAACATCAAGAGGATGGCTAAAAAAATGTACTTTGAACTCACTTTAGCTCTTGTGCTTCCAAATTGTAACTAAAATCAAATATGAACCAAAATGAGTTTCTTAAACATTTCATAGCATTAATCACTAAGTGTTATGGAATAAATGTATAATCAATTAAGCACATATCAACTCCCATGGAGGCTAGATTTTAATCGTACATATGGCAACTAATACTCAACAATTTGGCATTAGCAACAATGTTCGTCAAGTAAATGAGGTAAACAATTCATCTATAGAACATCATTTTGATAAGCTAACATCCTTTGTTAGGAAAATTGTTGTAAGATAGAAATAAATGAAATTCTATGGTATATGTGCAAATGCAAACCATCCAGGAGATGGGTGTCCAACTTTGCATAATGGAAACAAGGAGTATGTCAATATGTTAGTGGGAAGTTTTGCCCAAAAATACAACCCATTTTCTCAAACCTAAGCTATGGAGGAAATAAGTAGTAAAACTACTTCCTAAATAGGTTATAGGATGCACATAAGTTTCCATTTAGACCACAAGCCCTCTCATCTACCTCAAATACGTTTTTGGAAGGTATAGTTAAGTCTCTTGCAACTAGCACTTTATAATTCTAACTAGATGCGTAGCAGTTTTAGCAGGAAACCAAATCTAAATTTTAGGAGATAAGGTTTAACATTTAAAACTTAGAGAACTAGATGAGCTAGATGGAAATGGAAGTCAACCATTTAAAAGCATAAAAAGGCGGAAAACTACCAATACAACTTGAGATAAATATGAAGAATGTTAGTGCAATCACCTTGAGGAGTGATATGAAGCTTGAGGATCCTAAAGAGGGCTACACAAAAGATGGCTAGTGATTATCTTGAAGGAGAAAGGGATATATCATCTAATTCAAAGGTAATGATGAATCTCGAATTATTGTTAAGATTAACCCTCCACCTTTCTTTAGCAAGTTAACAAATTCAAACAAAGAGGACAATGATAAGGAGATTTGGGGGACTTTTCAGAGGTTGAGGTGAATATACCACTGATTGAACCAAATTTATACTATAATTTGGCCCCGTTTTCTTAAGTATTTATGCACTTGTTGACTCCTAATTCAT
>JANZLH020330942.1:0-13831 GCA_026770325.2 Erythroxylum fimbriatum
TTCCAACAATGCACTTCTCGGATCGAGAAAGCGGAACCGCTTGGCGTTGCATATTAGAACTCATTAAAGCCCGATTCACATCATTATGCTCGATAAAAGGAATGAGGGAAGCTCCAATAGAAAAAAAAAAAAGTGAAGTTCGAAGATTGCCATTAGTTTTCAAATGAATATCAGATGTCTATGAGAAATAAATGGAATTTCTAGAGTGAGATTCGTGTGCAGCTGATGAAATAGCTAGGGTTGATGATATAACTCTAACAACGGTTATTGCTAAGACTGGTTTGTATTTTCTGTCTGTGGGATTTGCCCTTCAAACAAGCCTATGAATGCTATCAATGCCATTCGTACCATCTCAACCTCCTGCTCGTTTTGCTGATTATGAGATGAAACTTTGAACTTTAAACACAAACACAGAGCCTTTCTGGCAACTGTTCACTCCTATCATGAACTCCCTACCTGAAAAGGGCCGAATCCGCCTTGCTGGCAGCAGGCAATGGCTTAAAAACTGGAAGCACTACAGCAGAATCAGACATGGGACTTAGTTCCTCTTTTTTCAGGAATGAAGTAACTGGTTCGATAGGACCAGGAGCTCTACGAGCCGGTAACCTGCTCGCTCTAAGATGTTTCGTCGAAAAGGGTGGATGTGAAGGCTCTGAGTTCTTGCTATCCTCCCAAGTCAGTTAGTGGATCCAGAAAGCTCCGCCCAAAGAGTGCCTACTGGCCGGTCACCGGTAGCCCAAGAACTGGACCTACTGAAGAAAGCTAGCACTCGAATCAAGCAAGACGGGAATGTTACTTCAGTACGGGGGATCTTTTGTGTTTTATTCCGTTAACAAAGCACAAAAGAGATCCCCGATCAGTAGATAGAGAATCGGCTGTTTACAGGCATGTTGACTTAATAGATGCTACAAAAGAGGCAAGTCGCAAGGCAAAAAGGGGCAAGGTTACTAAGCCATTTTGCACGAGCAAAACTCTCTCCCATTAGCGGCGACGAAATGCTATCCTTATCAGTGTTTTCGGTTCAGGGATGGAATGGAAGTCAATTCTATAGTGACGTTCTAGCTATAATAATACAACCCTGAGAAATTCAATAGAGCTTATAGAATCAAAGAACGTTGAAAAAGCAAAGACCACAGCTTTAAAGCTGCATATTTTTCTTTCGTTGATAATTGTACTTGCTGCCCCGCAACTCACCGCTTCAAAATCCTATCCTTGGCTACCGCTTGCTTGCTCACTGCCCTTGCTGCTTGGCTGCTTTCTCCGGTGCCAGCTCTGAAATCGGAGGTATCTGTACTGGCTTGCTCGCCTTCCTATGATGAGAGTCTATTTGAGCAGAGTGGTCTAGTTGTGATCATTTAATTTCAGCTTAGACTATACAGGTGGTGTCTTAAGTATCGGTGGAGGGGTCTGATTTTGGGAGAGAGAGAGTCTGGAGGTCAGGGGAGATTTGTTCGTTTGCCATTCAGAGCCAAGTCTAATAGAGATAGGTCACCCTATAAGATCTTGATTTCGCTGAGTTTAATGTTAAGGAGTTCGTGTCCCGGAAATTTATCTGGTTCAGTTAGCTAGATGATTGATTAGTGAGGTCTTTCCAATAAAGGATCGGATGCTTTTCTCCGAAAAGGAAGATAATGGGATGTTGGGCTCATACCTCTGCTAAACAACTGCTCTTCGATCCCGATCTGCTGCCTTCGCACAACCGGCACAGGGTCTTTGCTGGCCTCCCCCTTTTTGTTTATAATAAGCCTCAGCGGCAGACTTTCTCAACGCCCCCCGTGGGTCAGCAAAGTTGGGGGTTTTGGAAACATCAAATCAGGCTGGAGCGACATTTCATGTGCAATCCCCTAACCCGCGGTCGTGGGATGAAGGCTGTAAAGCTAACAAAAGCTTTAATAGGGTAGGGGTCCCCTGATATTTTCACGACTCCCCCACGCGTACTCGGGGAAAGCAGCAAGGGTTTAGTTGCATTAGAGGGCTCGGCAAAAAGCCCCGAGCCGGGGGACCTGATTGTGCTGCCGGAGGAGCGAAGCGGACTCGACCGGACGGGAGAGGAGCGTTCTGCCCGTGCCATTGCTGTGTGGGTTGCCGCTGTGACATTGTTGGCCGCGCATTCGGTAGTAGCGTTTAGAGCTGCTAAGAATAGTTAGTCGTGGTGCATCTTCTTTCTATTCTTTGTTCGTGGTCCTCCCCCTTTTTTAATGCGCCGAGAGGCAATAGCTTTGATTGGTCTATTTTTGCATTAAGGTAGGGCTGGGAAGTAGCCCCACTTTCACTTTTATTAAAAATCAATTTGTCAGAATCGAACGTAGCCTTTCTTTTAGAAGGAGAGGCCACTCCTCCGGGTCTGGGAGGAGGGAGTGGGGATGCGGGCTTTCTTCGCGTGCTTTAGGAAGGCTTTTCTTTTGCTGAGAGATAGTCTACGATCTAGTATCTCCTGTCCGCGGAAGATAGCTATGAATTGATTTTAGTAAGATTCAGATGGCAGGCACTGATAGATTCTTCCCCCAAATCACCAATATACTCATCAACGGGAAGTTCAAGGTCTAAAGCTCGGGCCCTGCGATACTTAGGGTTGGGCCCATCATACTCTTTGAACATATATATGTTTTCCACGCCGGTCAAACTGATTTTAACAGCGGATGGGCACAGTATGCTTTCTAAAGCCCCAACCAACCGAGGCCCCAATCGTAACCCGATTTGTTAAAACCCTATAAATCGAGATCTAGGGAGAAGAGAAATAGAAATCGTAACAAGTTGGGGGTAATGAAAGAAGAGAAGGTGGGGCAAGAATCACTATTGGGATAGAGTTTCTTGTTCAAGTGATCCGGAAAGGGTTTACTACCATTTTAGCTCTGTTCCTAGCGCGCTAAGTGAAGAGGCAGATCGAAACCAACCAAAAAGGTACCAGAAAAGTGCTTTCACGAGATAAATAATCAAAATGTCTGGGCTTTGATGAAAGAGCGAGATTAGCTCCATGAGTCCCATTCTCGTATTTGATGTTCCACTCGTGTACCAAACAAAGAATAATTGAAAGAAAGAAGCGATCGATCAGTTGAGATAAAGGAGAGAAGACATGGCACTCGATCGATGAGGTAACCTGATTTGATTCCACTACTGATTGATCAATCCCAGGGACTGACTCAAGTAAAGTGAAACGAAAGTTCTCTTCTCTGTCCGCTTTTTCTTTCCTTTGTCCGATCCGGAGGTTGGTCTGCGATAGCCGGATGGATTTGCACAGGTTGCTGCCCCCTAACTACATTCTAACTCAATCCTGGAAGTGGAGTTTCCGTGCTCATTGGTTCCATGTCTTCATCAGTAAGAGCCAAACCCATATGCTGGAAAGCTTCCCCAAGGTGGAAAAATCAACCTTGGTTTTGATCCCTACTCAACTTGTCTCTATTGAATGCCGACTACTCGAACATGGATCCGGAAAGCCCTGTGTGCCGTGTCTGGATCAGCGATTTCAGATACCATTACCGTATTAGTTTTCTCATCTCTGTCTCATCACACTACTGTGTAAATTTAGATACGAGTTGGACAAACAACAAGTGGAATCAAATCAAACCGAAGGAGCTAGTCCAAGTATTCCTCTGAAATAGTCTGATATTAGGCAAACAAAACTTTCTAGAACAAGGAAGAAGAGGAAAAAGGGTAAACGAAAGCGGTGGCATCTGTACTCTCAAGCTGGACTTCGTCCAAGCATGCTGATCAGAATCAATTCCATTCCGGTTAGACGACACAGATAGTTTCAATTTATGTGCCAACAGAATAAATAAGATTAATTACCTCTTTTTTTGTATTCCGCTCGCTTCGAGCTTGCTTCTTGAACTACTATACCTCCAGATAAGCCCAATCAGTGGTTTTGTCATACAATAAGATCCAATTTGTTTGGACTCGTTAGGTTTGGCCCATTACCTTGAGTGAGGCCTAACGTGTACACCTCTTGTCATGAAGATGTGATCTTATCCACCGATGGGTCTTGCTTGTTCTAAGCCCAATCCTCTCGTCTTAGGGTAGGATATCCATAAACCAACAATCACGGGAACTTCTCCTTTTTTGTTGACAACCTATGTTGGGCTGACTAAGCCCACTATCCTAATAGGGTCCCATCTTGTGTCGGGTTAAGGCTCCACCTCATGTTGGGTTAAGGGCTTAGTTGAATCCAATTTCTTCACTTGTAGTCTAGGGCTTTGCTTGGCATTGGGCTTCGATATAGCTTGCTTTCCTGGTCTTGGAAAAAACCTCTGCTCTCCTAATTCAGTCTATAGTCTTTGGTTTAGGTTCAATCTTATAAGTTTAGCTTAGGTCCAAAAATCAATCTCTCATAAACCCCTAAGCTGAATCTATATGGGGCCTTGTTTTAGGCCTAGCTTGTGTAGGCTATCTTTCACCTATGGTTTAACCCAAACTTGAAACTCTTTGGCCGGCCCAAAATTCCTTGTAACGCTCTAAGAGGGTAGTGAGTCTAAGCCGAAACGAGCCGGAAAGGATACAACCCAGGGTACCGACACCGGAAAAATAACCCAAGTTTGAATCTTTACTCCACAGATAAAAAAGGGAAATGAAAAACCAACTAATCAGGCACACTGTGCCGAACATTAGGCAGGCCCGTCCTAACAAGGCCATTAAAGTAGTTTATTCAAAAGAACTCACTTTTTCACGTTCACGATTGTTAATAACTCGGAATTTCAGTAACAACTCTAACAATTATTGCTATGTAAAAAGGTTGCTTGAAGATATAGAACTAGCATACAGCGACTTATATTATTTATTTGGGACGATGGATCCTAACAAAGTGGCTGATATTAAGGAACGCATCCTAGCTCGCACTTACAAAATGTCACCGCTTCGGTTAAAGTTGTACTACAGAAGCGAAGAGATTGGGGAGATTTATGAGATCAGTTTCCTACTTAAACAAAAGAAACCCATATCTATAGCTGCGTTCTGTCATACAGTTGTATGTACCCAAGCAGATAGACTTGTGCAAACAGGTCTCGCTCGAACGTTAAATCATCTTTTCCAGAAAAAGATGATTATCTTTGGTAATACGTATGGGTATACAATGCTAATTCGTGAGTCTTACGGGAAAATAGTCTGTACTCGAAATCATGTCTCACTTCTTTATCAAATTGACCTTAAAAGCTCATGTCATACATTAAATCGAGAGCGGCTTTTGATTAAGCTCAGAGATATAGTGCCAGATCAACGGATTCTGGATTTGTTAGAGGATTTCCTGTATTCTAAAATGTTAGATTCGACTGGAAAGCCATCTGAAATATGTGACGTACTAGAAACAAATATTCCACCTTTTGGATTGCTAACTGATGTCCTTTTGAATTTGGCCTTTTTAGTTTTAGACTTTGATCAACGCTTAGCTCTCTTGTATCCTCAGGCCGAGTTCGAGTATAGTAGGTATGCCACTGAGGTTTTAGTCTCAGCGAATGGGATGTACTTATCGAGTGAAAGATTCCAACGATTTGTTTTGAATTTATTAGACGAACTCCATTTTTCTGGTGAAATAATATCTATTGGCCCGGGAGACGAACCAGTTCCTGGTTTAGGCGGCTGTTTTCTTAGTGTCAGCCAAGAAGGTTCCATTATAGTACAGGGACAATGATGACATTCTACTTACTTATGCTGCAGTGCGATTTCATTTCTAATTTTCTCTTCATCGCGCGAGGTCACTCTGGATGCCGGCGGGTCACCCCCTTTCCCACCGCTTCTCAACTAATGACAGAGCTGAGTCAGTATTCAGCCAACCAGGTTCGGGCGTGGTATTCTCCATTTTAGAGTGATTCTCCACTCCTTTGCTCCTACCTTTTATCCCGCGTCCGCGCATTACCTAGCTTTCTGTGCAGAATCGGTAACTATGGCGCGAGTTGTCATGAGACGGCCATTTCCTCTCTTGGTCCCCCTTTTAGCTTCTAAACCAGTTTCTGGAATTTTATAAAATCTATTGAAGTTAGAAAGGCTTGAAAGAATGAAGAAAGAACACGTGCTTGGAGTTAAAAATAGAATTGCGAATGAAGAAGAGCGACTTCGTGTGCATCGCAGGTTTAACATCATTAACAGCCTTCAAGGTTTAGTGTCAAATAACATTTCCCAGAGGGGGTACGAATCCGTGAGGGCTTCTCAGCGCCTTTCTTTGTTAATGGCCAACACGCACGCCATGAATTTCTCGATCTGCTTGAGCAGAAAGCTCTGGTACTATTATGTACCAAGCATTATGTTCTCCCTCAGTATATTTACTATGGATGATATCCTCAATCCCGAGAAAGGACACTATAATAACTTCCGAATCCAGGAAGAGACCAGTAGGTTGGGAAAGCCTGTCGATCCATCCTGATTTATTTACGCTATTTCTGACTAGAGAGAGGACTTAGATCGGAGAGGAGCAGCTCTTTTGTTTTTATCCTTTCGCAGGGAATCCTTTCTATACGATACGAGACGGTCCTGTCGAGTTATCTTACCCAGCCCGTACACCTTTTTGATTTGACAAATCCGGGTTAAGGACTGACTCATTGACGATACATACTTAGCCCCCAACAGCTACCTCCCTGAGAGCCAATCCCAGTTCCCTATTAACCAGTTCCTTGCCGGTGTCAGTTTATAGCTCCGCCCCCGGAGTGGAGTTCCCAAGTTCGGATCGATCTACAGTGAGATTCCCAATTCCAAGCCATATAGTGGAAGTGCTAGGATAAGCTCTTGATCTAGTTTCAGTACTTTTTCCTGACCCTCTTAGAATAAGGTCTTTTCTTTCCACCTGTGAATGTGAAAGTTCCCTTTGCTACGGTTGAGTGTTCAGTTCTACGTGCTTCGATAGCGTGCCAGGCAAGCTTACTAACTCGGCGATGGGCCCAGACCTCAACCACTCCCTATCGAATACTCGACAGACTAGATGGAAAAAATCAACAACGCAATATGAATATGCAAATGGGAACACACCCGCAGCAAGCACACTAACTCGCGCAAGAAAGAAAAGCAAGAGACATATCAATATCAATAAGAGACCTTAGGGGCGCAGTTTTCATCCAACTCGAAATATCTTAAGATAAGAGAACAACTTTTACGCCCAACAATCCCATGTCTTTCTTAGTTGTACCAACGGTGATTTCCGACAAGTCTTTACTCATTTTTTGGGAGGGGAGCAGAGCTGTCAAAGAAAAAAGAAATGGAGCAACTGGATAAAGTAGTCGAACAACTTATTTCTCTTCAAAGAGCTAGGAAGCTGAGACTGGACCCATTTCCTTTGGTATGTAGCAAAGAAATCAAGGACTGAACTTCTGCCGAAGTCAATCTATTGAATTGATTGTTCCGCTGGGGGGAAAGGAACCACTGCACCGGGTTGTTCATACTCTTACCTCTAACGAGAAAGAAATCTGCCTCATTTGTTCTTGGCGTTCGATTTCCCTTCGGACTAAACAAGAAGTGGGTGAATCAACTAAACAGTAGGAGATCAATTTCCTTCCGGGTAGGTAGAGCGGTTAATAGCTATTAGGCCTTTTAGGTAAGTTCCCTTCTTCCTATGCAGTTAGCTCGACTCCTGGTATAGCTCTTAATAGGCATGTAGCCGTAGGTGTTTTCTCTTCTTTCATCTCAAGCTCCCGGGAGAAAGGCATAAACCGCTAAAAGAATTTAGGAGAAATGCCCAACAAAGTCCTTAACCACGCGAAAGAGAGATGCAATCCGAACCTCAGGAAAGATCCGATCCCAAGTGCCGTTCTGTTCTCTTTCTTTTTTAGGGCTTTAGCGAGCCGCTTAAATGCTTTTGAGTAAATGCCAGTTTCAAGATAAAGAACTAAGGCTAGTGGGATCAATCCCAGACCTAGGACCAAGTGACTGAAGAAGTATGGTTCGGTTGACCGAGGTTGAGGTAGAAGGAGCTCCTTTCCGACAAGAAAGGAAGAAAGAAAGGCGCCTATGTCTTGGGGAGATGCAATTCCCAAGCAAGCAAGGAAGCGTTACAGCTTTCTTTCTGAAAATGATAATCAATCTGACACTGTGAAAGAAAGAATACGATGTTCTGAGAATAGGGTGAAAACGAATTCGGTCTTTAAAAGAAAAGTAAAAATGAAAGTAGTGAAGTTAGCCCTTAGAGTTCGGGTTCAAGCTATCTATCATACCTTTGTGCTTTCAAGCCTTTATGCTGTCAGTCTCTATGTAAGCATGAAGTCAGCATTCTAAGAAAATAGTAATAGTCATTGCATGGTTAATTACGTATATAAAGAAAGGGCTTTAACTGCCGTAAAAGAGTACATCCATAGTTAGTCTTTTCCATAGTCTAAAGGGAGTGAAGGGATCCGAGGGCTTTAGCGGGTAGAGGCTCAACCGATAGGGCAGAGAAGTAGTCTGGTTTGATAGAACCAGGGGCGATGGTTTTTCCTACTAATATTTCTGCTACTGATAGATTTAGCTCACACAGGGGTCTGAAAGCTTTTCAGTTAAGACTGGTCGGGGCTCTGGACAGGACATCGATCACGATGCGAGCAACAAGGTAATGGTGTCCTCGACCAAGCCGAAAGACAGATCTCATCACAGCACTTGTAGTAACCCTCCTAGTCCCACCTCTTCGCCTCGAGTCTGATAGTACTAAAAGGCTTTGCTGCTCTTCTTATTTCTGAAAGATAGCTATTCTTCGCCTCTCGAAAGAGGCTACGTACCTGTTAAAGGATAAGCGCTACGCTTTTCCCTAGGGCAGCAGTTCAAGTACGAGAGAATGAATTCCTCTAGCTAAGTTCCCTGTCGAGAGGGAAGAGAGGAGAAGTTACTTCGGGACTTAAGGTAGTTCAGTCACCCTCAGGTCATAATAGAGCCTAGTATGACATCGGTAGGAAGATAATGCAGCTAAGCCAAGACTTTCTTCTGTTCTAGGTTTCCACAAAGGGGTATCAGGGTATGAGAACGCCTTTCTCCTATAATCAAGTCTTTGGTTTAGATCAATCAATCCACCGGTTCATTTTCTGATTTATTAGAAAGACCAACCCCGGCCCTAGTGAGAAGAAGATGGTTAGACGCCAATTGAAAGAGTGGTAGTTTTATCCATGATGACCGGGTGGCTCTCTTTGCCCTTTCGATCTACTTCCTAAACTAAAGGAAGATCTAGCTGTGGATGATGTCCCAGCTGGAAAGTCAACCTTTTCATATTAATGCCTGCCCTATTGGAGATTCCAACTATATATGCATTTATGCATTTTCTTTTTATGCGACAGGTATGTGACCTTAGGAATTAGGTTCGGGAGTTGCTTTAGCAATTTAAGCTGGCTCCAGGTGTCAGTAATAGAAAAAGATTGGATTGGGAAAGACCATGGAGGTTGACAAACCAGTGCTGTTGGGGAAGCCTCTCATCGAGAAGAAAAAAGAAAATAGGACAATAGCTGACTAAACCTCTGAGCTCTTTTTCTGTAAAGATCCTTTTCTTAAAGGGACATTTCAGCACTCATTTCAGATCATAGAGGTCGGGCTTCAGTCGAACAACCTTCTCCCTCCCTTCCACCGATGAAACTACTCTTGCAAAGTAAAAAAGTCGTATAACGTTCCTTCCAGTCGAATATAATCTATTAAAGCAAAGCCAAGAGGCGATAGTGGCATCGGTCTTATCGTTCCATGAGGAAAAGGTCCGGAATGGTCTATTTTATTTGCGAAATCGCGAGGGGTCGGATGGGTCAAGTACGGCCTCTAAAAACATGCGATAATCGGCTTTTTTAGTAGCATCTGTCCATCCCGGTCTGCTGTCGTCAACGGTCCGCTTCCTTGAATGATAGTAGGTCTTCCCGATCCACGAATACTGTCCGTTGTCCTTTACTTGTTTAGTGGCATCTGTCTGAGGGCATCTGGAATTGTCTGTTTCGGTATTCACTCTTGTAAACGGTCGCAAACGCTCATCTGTCCACGAATAAGGTTCCCTTCTTTTATTCAAGATAGCTTTTATTCAATTAGGGCGAATATCTTTTTTCCGAATTTATTTCTTGAAAGATATGCTACTTCCCGGTCGAGATGTCTGAGGGAAACTTTTTCGGTATCAACAACTGTCGCAACGGTCCTGTAACTGTGGAAAAGGGTCCTGTGTTTCAATCACTTGAATCGGTTTATTAGTTATTATATAATATTATAACTGTAGCAAACGTTCGGCAGTACAGGGTAGGTGGGTGCAAAAGAAAGATAAGCTTGAGATGCTACAATAGCTTCAGCCTGATCGATCCGCCTTTAGTATTGGTAAGTTCCCTTGTTAGTCTCTATCGCTAGAAGGCCCTTTCTTTTTAGTGAAAAGGAAACTTAAAAACAGCTTATAAGGTAAGGTAAGCCCTTGCTTTTTCCCGTTTAGGAGAGTAGCTTTCCACGGTCTGCTATTCCTTTCCTCTAATTCAATATCCCCCCTTCCCTCTATCTAGTACTTGCTCGGGACTCGCCATTCTCACTTATATTTTAATTAATTATAGATATAGGATTCCATTTCGTCTCCACAAGTTAGCCTGTCTGCCTGCAAGGCCCAATCGAAGCTGATTGTCCCCGTGGCGGATAGCGCCCCTTCACTCACTTGTGGTTTCGCTACTCTAGGACATCAAGACCAACTCAGGCTCCAGCCCTAACTTCAGCTTTAGATTCAACTTCGACTTAGTCCTCAGCTCGTGAATCTGGCTATTTCAAGATATCCGGATTCCTTTCTGATGCGCCTTATCTATCCAAAAGGATGCGGTTTTCCTCTCTTGCATAGAGCCTCTATGTGCTTTCCTGGGTGGGCTACCATCCTTTTCCATTCCACTACTTTACATCTTAGCTCGTCTCTGTCTTCGTCTTCTTCGCCTAGCCTTTCTTTGGGACCTAGCCTTAGAACAGGACCGAGTCTTGCTTCTAGCTTTGAACCTGCGATAGGGACGACCTCGGCTTTCGAACCGAACTATGTAGCTGCTTCGCCTTGAATGTGCCTAACTAGCTTTTCGCCTTCAGCTTTTGAACCTTAAACTTCAACCACAGGCACTAGCTCACAGGCTTGACTTTTATGGCAGCTGCAAAGAAAAAAGAAAGGAGACCGAGATGGGCACACTCACTTCAGGTACGCTTTATCGGGACAATGGGAAACTAGTCTCATAGTTGCCTGTTCATATTCCCGATTCTAAGCGGTCAACGTTCTATGCTAAGGCCGATTTCGCTACTTCCATCCTTGAGTGTTGGGTATCGTGTGAGTCTTCTCCCAGTTCTTGCTTAGCTTCTTTCTGGGCATCGCTCTCTGTTTTGACAAGCAAGTCCCCTGGCTTTTCTCAACCTTCTAATCAAAGACTACTATGGAAGGGAAACAAAGCTGTAGCTGTAGTTGGCAGTTCGAGTCCTTAGTTCTTGTTCCTGTGACAGGGCAGAGGGGAACTGCAGTTTGTAAGTTTGCTCTGACTTCTGAATTCTATTCTAGTTCTTATCAGCACAAGCGGGAGCCAGGGGGAAGGCCTGAAGGCCGCTAGGAGTGAACCATCAGGCAGAATGGATACCGAGTTCGGGGGGCGGGTTATAGCTTTCGAGCGAGACAACTCATCAACGATTGGTGCAGGATTGACCACTCAGCTATCCAAGTTACGTAAAAGACAGATTTGGAAGTTTTTCCCTGCCTCATGAGGGCGCACTTTGAGTCCCAAACTTTCTGTCTGAAGAAAATGCTGGAAGTCCAAGATGGTGGTTTGGAAAATCCAAGAGGACACCTGATCCACGCTCTCTTCCCTTGGTAAAGAGGAATTTGAAATCTAAATCAATCATTTGATCAAACAAAAAAAGTACTTGGGCCTTAGAGGCAGCGGCTGGGGAAGCGAAGGGAATAGGAAGACCAGGAACGAAGTCACTCGACCAAAAGAAGGTCTTATTTGAGTTCAAAGCGAGGAGCCAGAGACAGATTGCAATTGCAAAAGCCAACTCTAAGAAGCAGCTTTACTTTACTTTAAAGAGGGGCAAAAGCAAGGGAGAGAAAAAAAGGGGAGCTTAACATATATAAATCGGTTACACACTAAAGGAAAGATAGATTCTAGTTAGCCTACCCGACTACACAAGATATTCTACATGTGGTTAACAAAAGAGTCACTGGTTATTGGCCTCAAGGCAGAGACGAGCTGGCTAGACTCTTATCGAAATTGCGTATAGAAAGAGATTCGTCTTGAAAGCTAGACAGACAATTTCTATGTTCACAGGCGCTTCCCGTCTTCATTGAGATTGGGCTGGTGTTGGTTCCTGAGCTGAGGCTTCAAAGCCAGATCTTCCACTTTCGTCAGAGAATAGAGTCTTTGGTGGATCTTTTCATGAAGTAGCCTAGCCCCTCCTTCGCCTCTTGGGGAAGCGGTTGAAACCCTTGGGATGTCTTGAAAAAATGAAAAATGTCAATATGGCACCAAGAAAATGAGTTCATTCCTGCCCAACCTGAACTAAAACCTTTCTTGCAAAGCAGCTTCATGAGAAAGAAGTGCAGCAAGTACTTTTTTTTTGAGAAAGAAGTTGTCTGTGTATTGGATCCGCTCTTCTGTTAGCATGAACATGAATTAGATTCTATTCGTCTTATCGTATATAAGATAAGGAACGCTAGCTATATGCTTTACACATGCAGGTCGATCAGTTCGCCCTTCAGTTCAGAAAGAGGCTGAAGTTATCGGTTCGAATCCGAAGAAGGGCTTTTTTTCCGGTATGCCGCTCCGCGAGCAAGGAGCGAAAGAAGTCAGTGAGTTTTTTTGTGGAAATGTCAGAATTTGCACCGATTTGTATCTCGTTTGTGATCAGTTCGCTAGTTTCTTTGATCCTACTCGGTCTTACTTTTCTTGTCATGTCCGAAGAATCTCGTAATGGTAAGCACTTGTTGTATTCATTTACACTCTTGTTGACCTGTCTGACAATGGTCTATTCCGTTTTTCTCTATCTAGGTAAGATTGACCTTTTCTATAGCCTCATTTCAAAGGCGCTCATCTCTCTGGGGGGTCGAGCCCTCTCCTTTGCATTATGTAAGTTGGGCCTCCCGGGGGGTGCCTTGCTAATGGCTTTTGGGGTGAGGTTTCTTATTACCGAGGGAGCCTCAGAAATAGGAGTGGGTCCTCGGATGATGGCCACTGGGTCAGATTCGGGTAACAGTGGCTCGGAGAGTTGGCTAAAGTACCTTAAGAGTTCACCTGATTCAGTAGGTGAGGGTAGGGAAAATAGCGAAGCCGAGCCCGCTTCGAGAACGAGGAGCTCTGATCGCAGAGACGACGTCGGGCCTTCATCGGTAAGACGACGAGTGGATTCGGTGAACGCTCCCGAAACCTCAACCTCATCCGGGTGGAGTGGCTCCTGGATTGAAAAGTGGTTAAATCCGGGGGACACTTCCTCGGCCCCTGGCGATGGTCAACAACCACAGGGGGAGGTGGATCAACCAGCAGCCAATGTCATGGGGCCAGAAGCCCCTGATCCGATGTGGTTGAAAAACCAGATTGGGAAAGTTTTCTTCCAAATAAAAGGAAGGAAATCCGGGGAGAACGTTCTCAGGAGGCTTTTTGACGAGCTTAGACTGGAAACGGGTTCTCCAGAAAAGCGGCGGCAGATCGTCCAAATTCTAGACGATATTTTATCAGAACAAAGACTTATTATTGATAATAGAAATCCAAAGTTGAATCTCAATACAGAATTATTGGTCCGCATTTCCGATTGGGAAAGGGATCAGTGAGGGATCTTTAGATCTTTATAGGTAGTCAGTCTTTACTTAACTCGATCCAAGCAATGCCCAAAAATCCCATTTCTTTCTTGGTTGGAAAAACAACCGGTGATTTCCGACAAGTCTTTTCCCCTTTTTTGGGGGGAGCAGAGCTGTCAAAGAATGAAATCAAGCAAATGAAAT
>JANZLH020334160.1:0-13798 GCA_026770325.2 Erythroxylum fimbriatum
AACCTGAAATCTTTACCTTTCTCATACATTAAGCAAAGATCAGTAGAACCTGATAGATATCTCAAAATTCTTTTAACTGCTGTATAATGAGACTCTCTAAGATCTGCTTGAAATCTTGCACACAAACAAACACTAAATAAGATATCAAGTCTGCTTACTGTAAGGTAAAGTAAAGAACCAATAATTACTCTATAAAGGGTTTGATCAACCTTCTTGCTAGTTTCATCCTTAGACAACAAGTTTGAAGGATGCATTGGAGTTGACATTGGTTTTACTTTTTCCATCTCATACTTAATCAACAGTTCCTTAATATATTTCTGTTGATGAATAAAAATCTTTTTGTTGGGACCCGATTTCAGAACCGGACCCCAATCGAAAAAACAAAGCAGAAAGCGAACGAAAAAACTAAAAACGGAAGCCCGAAGCGAAAACGGAGGGAAGCTTACGAAAACGAAATGACGGAACAAAAGAACGGAGCGATAACGGGTCCCAACACTTTTCTTCGGTTTGCTTAACTTGCAACCCAAGAAAGAATTTTAATTCACCCATCATGCTCATCTCAAACTCATTCTTCATCAAATTCTCAAAACTAGTGCATATCTTTTTAGACGTTGCACCAAAGATAATATCATTAACATAAATTTGAACTATGATGAAATCATTCTTACAGCATTTTCTAAATAACGTCTTATCTATATGAACTTTATTGAAACCATTCTCAATAAGAAAAGAACTCAGACGATCATACCAGGCTCGAGGAGCTTGTTTCAATCCATACAAGGCTTTATGGAGTCTATAGACATGGTATGTTTCTTAACATCTTCGAAACCAGGAGGTTGCTTTACATAAACTTCTTCATCTATAAAACCATTCAGAAATGCACTTTTCACATCCATTTGAAATAGCTTTATATCATGAAAGACATCATATGCATGCAAAATCCTAATAGCTTCTAATCTTGCTATAGGAGCATAAGTCTTATTGTATTCTATTCCTTCCTGCTGATTATAGCCTTGTGCTACTAATCTCGCTTTATTACGACTCACTCTACCTGATTCGTCTAGTTTATTCTTAAAAACTCATCTAGTTCCTATGATGGACTTTTTAGAGGGTCTGGGAACTAAAGACCAAACTTTATTCCTAGTGAATTGATTCAGTTCCTCTTGCATAGCTAAAATCCAAGCTTTATCTTGAAGAGCTTCATCAATTTTCTTAGGCTCTATTTCAGAGATAAAAGCTACATTGACTTCTCTTCTAAATTTGGACCTAGTTCTCACACCTTCTGAGGTCTCTTCTATAATTAAATCTTCTGGATGAGAACTCTTATATTTCCAATCCCTTTTTAGATTAAGTGTTTCAGGAATATCTTCTACTTTGTCTGAAAGAGTATTTGATAGTGACACATCTTCACTATCAACCAAGGGTACTAATAGGGTTTCATTATCAGTATCATCTCTTTTACTTGGTTGAGAACTATCTTCAAACTTGACATGAATAGTCTCCTCAACAATCTTAGAAGTAAGATTGTAAACCCTATAAGCTTTCAAAGATAATGAATATCCTAGAAAAATTCCTGAATAAGTCTTAGAGTCGAATTTATCTAGAATTTCATTTGTATTCAATATAGTACACTTGCAACCAAATGGACAGAAGTAAGATACGTTAGGCATCCTTCCTTTCCATAACTCATATAGAGTTTTCTTCAACAACAGTCACATAAGTATTCTATTTTGAATATAACAAGCTATATTCACAGCTTCTGCCCATAAATACTTAAGAAGATTCATTTCACACAGCATAGTCCTTGCCATTTCCTGAATCGTCCTATTCTTCCTTTCTACAACTCCATTTTGTTGTGGAGTTCTAGGAGCAGAAAAATTATGGAAAATTCCATTCTCCTCACAAAATATTCTGAATTTCTCATTCTCAAACTCACCACCATGATCACTTAATACTAGCAATAGAAACTCCTTTTTCATTCTGTAACTTTTTGGAAAGCACTTTAAAACACTTAAAAGACTTGTCCTTATGTGATAAGAATACTATCCAATAAAATCTAGTGAAATCATCAACAACTACGAGACCATACTTCTTTTTGCTAAGACTCAATGTCCTAGTTAGACTAAATAAATTCGTATGTAACAACTCTAGAGGTCTAGATGAAATTACAATATTTTTAAAAGAAAAAGTTGTTTTAACTTGTTTTCCTTGATGACAACTTTCACAAAAGAAATCTTTGTTAAAACTTATTTTTGGTAATCCTCGTACCAAATCATGTTTAATCAACTTGGAAATATGTTTAAAACTAACATGACCTAGCTTTTTATGCCAAATCAATTTTTCTTCATCTGTTGATATAAAACAAGAAATATTTTAACGTTGCAAATATTCTAAATTAATCTTATAAAGATTGTTTCGTCTTTTGGCAGAAAAGAATATAGAACTGTCCTTGTTTTTGACTATACAAGAATTTTGATTAAAGGATACTTCAAAACCAGAATCACATAATTGACTTACGCTAATCAAATTATGTTTTAAACCTTCAACTAGCAAAACATTATCAATAGATGCAAAGGAATCTTTACCGATTTTGCCGATTCTAACTATTTGGCCCTGCTGGTTGTCTCCAAAAGTTACTAATCCTCCCTTCTTATTTTGAAGATCTAGGAACATACACTTTCTTTCTCGTCATGTCTCGCGAGCATCTACTGTCCAAATACCATTGATGCTGGTTGCTTTTTCCAAGGAAGGAGATCTGCAGTAGATATTATGTTCTTTTTAGGTACCCAGATTTTCTTGGGTCCTTTGGGGTTAGTCTTATAATTATCCATAGAATAATAGTAAGAAGGCTGGTGATATTTCTTTTTATAAGGAACAAAGTTCTTTTTGTGATGAGTATTGCTTTTAGTAAACCTTATATCACTCTTATTATTAGGGTGTCTATATCTTCCAATCATGTCATTTATTTTTTTTATACTTTCAATAAAGGTTGATAAGTCTGGTGAGAGAGAATTAATCCTTTATTTCAATTAACTAATTTCCTTAGATCTATCTGTGGTTACTTTTTTCTTCCTATCGTCCACTTGTTTCTTAAGGCAGACATTTTCTTTTTCTAACGCTTCCGTGTTCTTTAAGTTTTTGACAAACTTTCTTTTTAAAGATCTATACTGCTTTAGTATAGCATGTTGATCTTCTAACAATTCTAAATATGCATCTTGGAGTTCATTAAAGTTAGAAGTTACCTCCTCGTCACCTTCTTTTTCGGCTACCAAGTATATATTTGCCTGTACTAAAGCTTCTGAATTAGAATCAGATTCGGACGAATCCAAATCTTCCCAAGTTGCCATCATACTCTTTTTATTTTCTTTATTCTTCTTCGGCTTTCTTCTAAGAAATGGACATTCAGACTTGTAGTGTCCTGGTTTGTTGCATTCGTAGCAAATGATAGAGGTCTTCTCGTTCTTGACTTCGTCTTTGCTATTTTTCTTAAAAGAAAAATCTTTATTTCCTTTTACTTTCTTCTTCCACATTCTTTTGATCTTTCTTGAGATAAAAGATAATTCATCATCATCTTCACTTGAATCTTGTTCAGATTCACTGGTATCATCATTCTTGATCTCTTCAATCTTTAATGCTTTTGACGATGAACTTCTATTTCTCTTAGTCTTGTGATTTTTCTGACCAGCCTTTAATGCTATAGATTTATCCCTTTTAGGTTTGTCTTCAGCATCAAGTTGTACTTTATGTATCTTCAAAGAACCAAGCAATTCGTTTAGTTTTAATTTGCTCAAGTCTTTGGCTTCTTGTACTGCAGTGACTTTAGGTCTCCATCCTTTAGGTAGACTTCTGAGAATCTTCCTGACATGGTCTTGATTATCGTAGATTCTCCCAAAAGCTTTAAGTCCATTAACGATAGTTTGGAATCGTCCAAACATCTGATCAATAAACTCATATTCTTTCATTTTAAACAGCTCATACTGATGTACAAGAATGCTGATCTTGGACTCTTTCACTTGGTTTGTGTCTTCATGTGTGATAGATAAGGTGTCCCATATCTCCTTCGCAGTTTCGCATCCACGAACTTTATCGTATTCACTTCTGCTTAACGCACAACTCAGAAAGAACTTGGCTTTTGAGTTTAATTGAAATCTAGCTTTGTGATCGGCTGACCATCTAGTACGAGGAATAGTATTTCCATCACCATCAACTGGTACGTATTGTCCATTCTTAAGGATGTCCCAAAGATTAACGTGTGTAGATTCAATGAAGAGCCACATCTTGTCTTTCCAATAATGATAATCCTCACCATTGAATGTAGGAGGTCTTGTAACGGAGGCACCTTCAGCTATAAAAACATGTGATTCAGCCATGGATCTTTGTCCTCACTGTGTAAAGGTGGTTCTTGGAAACCGAGCTTTGATACCAATTGAAGTAAATCACACGTTAATATAGAACTCACGTGCAATATACGAAATACACAAGAAGGGGGGTTGAATTATGTATTCTTTTCACGAATACAAAAACTTTGATATTTCTTGAAAAGAACCTTTTCAAGTATTAAATGAATACCAAGAATGTTATACAAAAATAGTTACGTAGTTAAATCGCAAATAGCTTCTATAAACTTGTATAAGAACAAGAGAAATTACAAGTAAAGAGTTAGAAGATAGACATTGCGATTTTTATACTGATTCACCTCAAACCTTGGGCTATGTCCAGTCCTCAGAATTCTTCTGAGATGTCACTATACTTCGTCAAATTTACAAGTATTCTTTCTTCCCTTCCAGAGCCTTTTTAGGTCTCTTACACTGAGTATTCTTCCTGCTATCTTAGCCTCTCCAAGCTCTTAGCCTTTTCTTTCTCTCACTAGAAAGATATTGTGAGCTTTTGTTACAGTAGAGTTTGCTCTCGTGTATCGCACTTTGAATACAGAATTTTTTGTAAGTAATAACTTGAAAGCTAAAAGATTGTTCAGTCTTTGACTACGACTAATATTTATAGCCTAAGTTTCCAACTGATTCTTGATAACTGCTTCTTGTTTCTTGCTTCTTGTAGAAACCGTTATTCAATTGAGTTCTGTAACTAACTCAAACTGCTTCTTCTGTGTTCTCGCTTCTTCTGTGTTTTCAAATTTTTTATGTTTTCAACTTCTTATGTGTTTTGCACTTTTTATGTGTTTTTTGCTTCTTCCGTATTTTCAACTTCTTCTGTGTTTTGCACTTTTTATGTGTTTTCCACTTCTTCTGTGTTTTCCGCTTCTTCTGTGTTTTGAACTTTTTCTGTGTTTTGCGCTTCTTCTGTATTTTCCGCTTCTTCTGTGTTTTGTGCTTCTTCTATATTTTGAACTTCTTATGTGTTTTGAACTTCTTCTGTGTTTTACGTTTCTTCTGTATTTTCCGCTTCTTCTGTGTTTTGCCACTTCTTCTGTGTTTTCAATTTCTTTTGTGTTTTGAACTTCTTCTGTGTTTTGCGCTTCTTCTGTGTTTTCCACTTCTTCTGTGTTTTGAACTTCTTCTATGTTTTGCCACTTCTTCTGTGTTTTCACTGCACGTTTAACACACTTATCAAAAGAGTTCATTTATTTCTAACATTATTATTATTTGATCATCAACAAAATTAATAAACGTAAAGTCTTTTTGACTTAACAATCACCCCCTTTTTAATGATAACAAATAATCATAATTTTAGAAAGATAAAAATGAATAAACGAATATTATTCATATAATGAATAAGAAGACAACAAAAGATATACACATGCATATATAAAATACACATATGAAAACAGAACAAACTTGTATTACTATCTTCTTTTCTTCTTACTGGTCTCCCTCATTTGCTATCTTCTTCTGCTTCTGCTCTTTTCCCCCTATTTGTTATTAATCAAAAAGCTTTATCGTAGATGCTTCATGATTTCAAAAAACATTCGTTGCATGTCCGTTCGGATCAACTTGAGGCCTTCTTCAATAGAAACTTGTAAATACGCTACTTCCTCATGTAGATCACCAACTAAGTCACTTAGATCATCAACTTTAGTATGAATTTCTTCAATCTCCTTAATTAAGGCTTCTTGACTCCATTGCGGTGTGTGACTAACTTCTTCCAGAATAATGGTAGAAACTTGTTTAGATGTTCTTGTTGGATAGAAGTTTGTAGCAATAGTGTTTCTGAAGGTAAAACATCTAATTCGATGATTTTAATAACAGAAGGTTGGAAAGATTGTTTTCCTTCGAAGAGATCAAGGTCAACAGGTCTAGGTAGTTTTGGAATAGGTTTTCCAAGAAGGTGTGGGACATCTTTTATTGAAGATATAGAACTCAAAGGTTTAAAGTGCATGATTAGATGCACAAAAGTCTCTAAGTTGAAACTAATACCTTCAACCCTAATAGTTTTGTATTATCATTTTGTCTCTCTTCCAACTACTTGAAAGGTTGCATTTGTGGTGAAGCGACCACAATGACTTCCTGATGCTTTTGAAATGTGATGGGAAACATAGATTTCTCTTAATTGAGCCGCATTGCATGCCTCCTCTATGTCCCTCATAGCTGCTTCTATTTGATCATCTGTAAGATCACCTGTATTTGCTTCAAGGTACATCTTCTGTTTCCCTTTATCTACATTGCGTACAATGTTTGAAGCTCTTGGTTGGATATTTGGTACAATCTTGACCAATGTTCTATTTGTCACAGGGTAGATAGTATATCGATCATTGGACATCTTCAATGGATATGGTTCTGACTTTTCATCTCTCAGAATCCCATATAATCTTCTTTCTTTATGATTGAGAAGATGTATTGATCGATTATTGATCAGTATTGGTTCAACTTGTACCTTGACTAACCTTTTCACAGGTTCTCTTATTATAATCGAGCTTTTGCTTCTAACAGGCATCACTTCTTCAATTACCTTCATTTTCAAATCCTCTTTTCTGATAGGTTGAGAAGGATTATACTTTGCTGATCTGTGTTCAACTAGCTTTGTCTTTTGTTGAACATCAGGTGAGGTGTTCTTTTTGTGACTGGTTTTCAGCTTCTTACTTTCTTCTACCAGTCTAGAAGGAGGTTGTTGTTGAGGTTTCTTTTTTTCAAACACCAACTTTCTCTTAATTTCTATTTCTTTAGTCAATTTTGCTGGCTATTCGTGCAAAATTGAGACTAAAGATCTAGTAGCTTGTGGAGCTTTCTCAGTCTTTTCAGAATCTTCACCAAGAATAAAACCTTTTCCTTTCTTTTGTTCTTTTTGACGCAAGGTTAATAGTCTTGGCGACCTCCTTGATTGTTTGGATTTCTCGGAGTAAAGTGTCTCCCCCTTTCTTTTCATCGACACTGATTTTACAGACTACTTCATCTGGCTATCTTCTCTATAAGAAATTGTCTTAGCTATCATAAACACCTCTGACGATTTACTCTTCTTGTTGGATCCCGTTTCCGGAACCCAACTACTTAATCCGAAAACCATCATACTTATGCATGATTTCTTGAAAACTCTTCTTGCTCTGATACCATCTATGTCGGATCCCGTTTCCGGAACCCAACTACTTAATCCGAAAACCATCATACTTATGCATGATTTCTTGAAAACTCTTCTTTCTTTTCTTTTCCTTCTTATTTTCATGCCTTTCTTGCTTCTTAAACGACAGCCCTCCTTAGTTGTCTTTAATGAATACAAAAAGACCTAAATGCCCTTCCTTAAAAGCCTTAAAACTTACTAACTTAAGTAACCTTCCAATTTTGCCCTTATGTTCTCTAACAGTTTAATTTTTAAACTTTAATACAATTTAATCCAATCAACCTATGCCATATGGTCTTACTTAATTGGCATGTTAATATTGGGACCCGATCTCGGAACCAGACCCCAACCGAAAAAACAAAAAATGAAATCGAAAACAAAATGGGGAAACAAATCAAAAGCAAACGCGATCAAACGCGTGCGAAAACAAATGAAAGAAATCACCTCCGAAAGAACGAAATACAAATCGGATTGGAAGTCATAAAGCATAAACACAATCAAAAGCGAAAGTATCGAAAGCGAATCGAAGGGCTCGGAAACAACGAAAACAAATTGCTAAATCGAACTGATACAAATTCCGACATCCGTAGCGTATATCTTCGAGAACTAAAATAGCGTTGGAAACCTTAGACTAAGCCAAACCGAAACCCGGTATATTTTTTTTTCTTCTTACTCTTTTATTTCTTTCATCTTTATTCAATCTTATACAAATCAAAACAATATAATTTCCCCATTGGAAAATTCATCTTCAAATCCAAATCCCAAATCATAAGATTCTTCTTATACATTCATACATAACCCATAATTCATCTTCTAACCAATTCTTATTTGTCTTTTTTTTTCAAAAATTGGGCAGCATAATGTCTGTATTTAAAAAAACCCAAAAACCTGTAAATGGTTTTAAACTCACTTCTATATTCCAAAACAATCCACAAAATTCATCGGACCTCCTGTCCGGAATCCCAGCATAAACTAACACAATTCTATACCTAAAACACTTCAATAAGTCTCAATCCATAATCCATAATCATAATCAATCCCATTCATATACAATCCCATTCATATACAATCCCATTCATATTCAATCCCATTCATATTCATTCTCAATTCAATATGCAAATTCATAATTCATACACATTATGAATTAATGCTTACAAAAAATCTTAATGGCATTCCAAGCCATATACAGATCAATACCAAAAGCCTAATTATTTAAAACATAAAAAAATTTATACCGGGTTTCAGTTTGGCTTAGTCTAAGGTTTCCAACGCTATTTTAGTTCTCGAAGATATACGCTACGAATGTCGTAATTTGTATTAGTTCGATTTAGCGATTTGTTTTCGTTGTTTCCGAGCCCTTTGATTCGCTTTCGATACTTTCACTTTTGATTGTGTTTCCGCTTTATGACTTCCGATCCGATTTGTATTCCGTTCTTTCGGAGGTGATTTCTTTTGTTTTCGCACGCGTTTGATCGCGTGTTTCCCCATTTTATTTTCGATTTTGTTTTCCATTTTTCCGGTTGGGGTCTGGTTTCGAGATCAGGTCCCAACAATTATGCTATCAGAGCAAGAAGAGTTTACAAGAAATCATGCATAAGTATGATGGTTTTCGGATTAAGTAGTTGGGTTCCAAAAACGGGATCCAACACTTCTTTTCTTCTATAAGCATTCTTTCTATAGATTGAGGTTTTGTCTTCCTTATGGGTGTAACCTTTTCATTCAAGTTGCGCCTGACAATACGCTCCCCCTCAGTCCTTGCTTTTCCCATAGAATCTGTATCTTCCTTTTCATGAGACTTCAAGCCCATTCTAATGATGGTTGATGCATTTATGATGCTTTTTATATTCATCTTCATTATGTTTCCTTTGTCAAGAAGGATTCCAGAATCTCTGAAGATTCTTGTCAGTAGCATACCATAGGATAAGGCATTTGAGTCTCTCTTCGACTTCTTTATATTCCTTAAAATCAAGTGTGGAAGATTTATAGGCTGATGATTGAGTAGATGAAACAAGCATTATTCATCTATCGTTGTTACAATATTCTTTGAACATGTTCTTGGTAGAACACAATGAAAGAGTAGTGCATGTAGAACCCTAGCCTTCGGAACAAGAGTTGACGCCTTCTTGTCCTTTAGGTCACTACTTTCATAGAGTTGTCGATTGATTTGTGCTTTCTCTACACTGCTCTTAGTCATCCATCTTGTGGTATGAGACACCTCTACTCCAACACATGGACATTCACTAACTTTCTCTATTAACTCCAGTGTCACAATAATCGACAGTCTATCCACCATTGAAACTAAGGTTTCGTCTACTACTTTTGCATTCTTCCAGAACTCATATACTTCATTCAGGTATACTGTTTTACGAACCTGAAAGAAAATTTTTCAAACCCACTGCATCAATTTCTGGTTCAATATCCATCTGGTTCTTCTTTAAGGAGTCCAAATCAACACGCCTTCCATAAATCATTGATGGCTCCATTTGTAATATGTAGACAATAGAAACTAAACACACAAATGTATCTTTCTCAAAGTAATGAGGTTAGAATCTGAAGATGAGAATAAAAACAGAAAGAACTTGATATCAAGAACAGAGTAATGAGACGTTTTGTTGAGAGTTCTGCAAAAAGTTGATTTCAAAGTATTTCAAGAATATTCTAGAGTAGGTGATATTCTAAAACCTTTGAGGATTTCCCTCCTTTTCTTAAAAAGTTACTGTCTGTGACCTACCGTTACCGTTTCCTTGAAACCTTACGACTTTTTATCTTCCTTTCTAAGAAAATCATCTAGGTCATGATGTGTCAAACGATTGATCAGTCAACACAACCATATTCAAGTTTCGTCCGATTTCTCTGAATCTTTCTTCATTCAAAGGCTTAGTGAAGATATCTGCCTATTGATGATTCATCTCAACAAATTGTAGACTCACGATTCCCTTCTGTACATAGTCTCGTAGGAAATGATGTCTAACTTCGATATGCTTTACCCTCGAGTGTTGTATTGGATTCTTCGATAGGTTGATAGCACTTGTGTTGTCACAGTAAATTGGGATATGTTCTTCTTGTATTGAATAATCTTCTAACTGATACTTGATCCATAACGTTTGTGAGCAACAACTTGCAGCTGACATATATTTAGCTTCTGCAGTAGATAGAGCAATTGAACTTTGCCTCTTACTTGACCAGGAAATTAGATTATGGCCAAGAAAGTGACAACCTCCACTTGTACTCTTCCTATCAATCTTGTCTCCAGCGTAATCAGCATCATAATAGCCAATTAACCTGAAATCTTTACCTTTCTCATACATTAAGCAAAGATTAGTAGAACCTGATATATATCTCAAAATTCTTTTAACAGCAATATAATGAGATTCTCTAGGATCTGCTTGAAATCTAGCACACAAACAAACACTAAACAGAATATCAGGTCTGCTTGTTGTAATGTAAAGTAAAGAACCAATAATACCTCTAAAAAGGGTGATCAACCTTCTTACCTGTTTCATCCTTAGATAAAAGGTTTCAAGGATGCATAGGAGTAGACATAGGTTTCACTTTTTCCATTCCATATTTAACCAACAGTTCTTTAATATATTTATGTTGATGAATAAAAATCTTCTCTTCAATTTGCTTAATTTGTAAACCAAGAAAGAATTTTAAGTCACCCATCATGCTCATTTCAAATTCACTTTTCATCAAATTCTCAAAACTGGAATATAGCTTTTTAGACGTTGCACCAAAAATAATATCATCAACATATATCTGTACTATGATGAAATCATTCTTAATACATTTTCTAAATAAAGTTTTATCTACATGTCCTCTACTAAAACCATTTTCAATCAAAAAGAAACTTAGACGATCATACCAAGCTCGAGGAGCTTGTTTCAAGCCATACAAAGCTTTATGAAGTCTATAGACATAATCTGGTTTCTTAGAATCTTCAAAACCAGGAGGTTGCTTTACATAAACCTTTTCATCTATAAAACCATTCAAAAAGACACTTTTCACATCCATTTGAAACAGTTTTATATCATAACAAACAACAAGCAAAATCCTAATAACTTCTAATCTAGCTATAGGAGCATAAGTTTCATTATAGTATATTCCTTCTTGCTGATTATAGCCTTGAGCTACTAATCTAGCTTTGTTTCGACTCACTTTACCTTACTCGTCTAGTTTATTTTTAAAAACCCATATGGTTCCTATAATAGACTTTTTAGGGGTCTGGGAACTAAAGACCAAACTTTATTCCTAGTAAATTGGTTCAGCTTTTCTTGCATGGCTAAAATCCAAGCTTTATCCTTAAGAGCTTCATCAATTTTTTTAGGCGCTATTTTAGAAATAAAAGCTACATTTGCTTCTCTTCTGAATTTAGACCTAATTCTCACACCTTCTGAAGTTTCTCCTATAATCATATTTTCTAGGTGAGAAGATTTATATTTTTAGTCCTTTTTCATATTAAAATTTTCAGGAACATCTTCTACTTTTTCTAGAGGAACATCTAATGGTGACACATCTACATTATCAACTAAGGGTACTGATAGGGTTTCATTATCAGTATCATTACTTCTATCTGGTTGAGAACCATCATCAAATTTGACATGAATAGATTCTTCAACAGATTTAGAAGCAAGATTATAAGCCCTATAAGCTTTAGAAGATAATGAATATCCTAGAAAAATTCCAGAATAGACCTTAGAATCAAATTTATCCAAAGTTTCTTTTTTATTCAATATAGTACACTTGCAACCAAATGGATGGAAGTAAGAAATATTAGGCTTCCTTCCTTTCCATAACTCACATGAAGTTTTATTCAACCATGGTTGCAAAAGTATTCTATTTTGAATATAACAAGTTGTATTTACAACTTCTGCCCAGAAATACTTAAGAAGATTCATTTCACACAGCATGGTTCTTGCCATTTCCTGAATCGTCATGTTCTTTCTTTCTACAACTCCATTCTGTTGTGGAGTTCTAGGAGCAGAGAAATTATGGAAATTTCCATTCTCTTCACAGAATATTCTGAATTTTTCATTTTCAAATTCACCACCATGATCACTTCTAATTCCAGCAATAGAAACTCTTTTTTCATTCCGTAACTTTTTGGAAAGAGTTTTAAAACATTTAAAAGATTCATCCTTATGTGACAAAAATAATATCCAACAAAATCTACTGAAGTCATCAACAATTACGAGACCATACTTCTTTCTGCCAAGGCTTAATGTCCTAGTTGGACCAAATAAATCTATATGTAACAACTCTAGAGGTCTAGACGAAGTTACAATATTTTTAGAAGAAAAAGATATTTTAACCTGTTTTCCTTTATGACAACTTTCACAAAAGAAATCCTTGTTAAAACTTATTTTTAGTAAACCTCTTACCAAATCATGTTTAATCAACTTGGAAATATGTTTAAAACTAACATGACCTAGCTTCTTATGCCAAATCAATTTTTCTTCATTTGTTGATATAAAACAAGAAATATTTTGACTTTGCAAATCTTCTAAATCAATCTTATAAAGAATGTTTTGTCTTTTGGCAGAAAAAAATATGGAACCGTTCTTGTTTTTTACTACACAAGAGTTTTGATTAAAGGATACTTCAAAGTCAGAATCACATAATTGACTTACACTAATCAAATTATGTTTTAAACCTTCAACTAGCAAAACGTTATCAAGAGATGCAAAGGAATCTTTACCAATTTTGTCGATTCCAACTATTTTGCCCTGCTAGTTGTCTCCAAAAGTTATTGATCTTTCCTTCTTATTTTGAAGATCTAGGATCATAGACCTTATTCCCGTCAAATGTCGCGAGCATCCACTGTCCAAATACCATTAGTGTTGAGTGCTTTTTCCAAGGAAGGAGATCTGCAGTAGATATTATGTTTTTCTGAGGTACCCAAATTTTCTTGGGTCCATTGGGGTTAGTCTTATAATTATTCATAGAATGATAATAAGACGATTGGTGATATTTCTTTCTATAAGGAACAAAATTCTTTTTGTAATGAATATTGCTTTTAGTAAACCCTAAACCACTCTTATCATTAGGGTGTCTATATCTTCCAATCATGTAATTCATTTTTTTCATACTTTCAGTAAAGGTAGATAAATCTGCTGAAAGAGTATTAATCATTTGTTTCAGCTGACTAATTTTCTCAGATCTATCTATAGTTACTTTTTTCTTCATATCGTCTACTTGTTTCTTAAGGTAGACATTTTCTTTTTCTAATATTTGCGTGTTCTTCAAGTTTTTGACAAACTTTTTCTTTAAGGATCTATACTTCTTTAGTATA
>JANZLH020338330.1:0-13746 GCA_026770325.2 Erythroxylum fimbriatum
AACTAATTTGGTCTCTGTGGGATCGATATTTTTACTACTTGACGATAGAAACGTGCACTTGCGTTCATCACCGACACTAATTAACGATTAATGAATATCAGATGCCACCAAAATGTTGTAACATGAAAACTGGCTACTGCAAATATAAGAGCCATAAGCCATAAAAATTCGAAACAACTCAATTCCTTAGTTATTAAGAGCAATACAACCGAAAAGGCTAAATTTTCATCACTGTCAAACTCTCTATAAACAACCCAAAGTAGAAAAAGGCATTAAAAACCCCAAAACTTGAATGGAGATTTTATGAATTCATCTTCTTATCCATTCCACTGCCTCTTCTTGCTTTTTTTTTGTGACGCCAAAGGACCCTATTGTTCTATTATTTACACTTAATTAATTGATTGTATATTTGTGGCATAATTTATTAAGAAAATTGTAGCACTCCACTCTCATAAGACACGTACCCGATATCATGAATGATGTTTGAGTACTACCCCGTAAGGGTGGCATGCTAGAACAGTCAACAATCGAACTTATTACAAATTTATCAAAAAAATAACACACGCATATGCGAAAAATCAATAATTAATTTCGGCCCGTTTTATTCATAAACATTTTCGATCACAAGAGTTACAATCATTATACAACTCATAAGAATTTTACTAGTCACTTGGGTCCATTTTAGATACAAAACATTTTAGTCATAATGTCATTCCGTTACAAGATCATTCATATACACTTTATACAGTATTTGTGAATACATATTTTGATACAAAACAATGAAATACATATGCAGGCGTAAACTGATCCTAACCTCTATCTCTTACTCAAATGCAGTGGCTAGACTCCAATTTATCTAACTGGAGATCTTATCTAAGCCTGAAAAATATTGTAAATTTTGGATGAGTTTTTGCAAACTCAGTGAGTGACTATTCTCGATAGCTCACTTAATCACATAACACATACAGTTCATATAATCACATAATTCACATCATTTCATGAATAATCATTTATCATCGCATTCATTTCACATTTCACATTCAACACATATCACATTCAAAAATAAGTCAACTATTTAAATCATATCTATCATATGCATATGCAATGCTTATGAGTCTCACTTTCAAATTTTTATTGTTGTGACCGAGTGCCTATAACTGTTTCGTATCCATTGTGGATAATGGATCATTGATAACTGTCCCGTATTCGTTGGAGATACCGAGCTTATTTTACATAGTGAGCCTTTGGCTCTTAATCACTTTCTAAACTTTAAGCTCCTTTTTCACATTTTGAGTTTTAAGCTCTTTTTCGGTGGCTACTCCGATCATAACAACCTTTATGTTTCATACATTCAAGTAATGAAATGCATCACATATTTTCAGTCAATTAAAGTGCTCAAAATCCCACAATCATATTCGCTTTCACATGTCATTGGACCTTAGTCCAACATTCAACATTTACGTTGAGAATACACATATTTCATTCATATACACATTCACATTTTTCTTCGGTACTTGGTCCGGCATTCAACATTTAAGTTGAAAAAACACATATTTCATCAAATTCACATGCAAGGATCACTTCCAATGTTCTCACATTTATCAAACTCCTCAGACTATTAATGTATGGAATTATCTCAATCACATTCACATCAGTAATAATTCAATGCAAAAATAGAAGACAGAACAAACAATAAAATGAGACTATCTAAGTCGACTCACAGTACGCTCCAGATTAGCATTAGCTTCCATGATCCAGAAATGCCTGGATGCAGACATTTTTTCCTGCATATCAATATTATGCAACACACACATTACACACTCATTATTAATTACACAGTTACATAAACATTCGATTGTAAACATATGTATATGTGTCATATATAATGCATGCTTAATAACAATCCCGGGTCTATTTCCATTATTCTCGTCATATGAACATTCATATACCAGCACTCACATAAGTATAATTTGAACTTAGGTTTACACCTTAATAAAACAAATTGAATCTAAGTTCATAACTCCATTGATCATTCCAGATTTTTCTAAAAACATACTTTCGGGTAGAGTTTGCATGATCATTCTGACAAGAAAAATGGAGTAATTAGGCAACACTTTCTTCTATACAATTGTTCCCCTCTAATGACACCGAAGCCATATAATTTGATTCAGTATACTGAAAGTTATACTCAAAATATTTCAGACTGATCTTAAACTGTAACACTGCTCTATACTCAACTTCAATCCAGATTTTAGAACTCTTAGAGACAGAATTAAAATTCTATTTCTCCAATAAATTTATATCCATATGTCTCTAGTTTAATCTATATTAAAAATCACCTCATTTGGATATCTACATATCAAAATATGGCCAAAATATCGAAGTATGTTCAGTGAAAACACTCCATTTATCATATTCCAGCACACTTCATCATTTTCATCCTAAATTCATCAATCTTTCTTTTCCCAATGAATTCAGATGGCCATAAATTTTGGTGGAGAGGAAGAAAAATGTGTTAGGAGTTTGTTGGTTCAAATTTCACGTCATTTGAAGGTCGGGAGCATAAGTTATAACCAAAAGAATGAAGGATGTTTGAAACTGTCAACTATCAATATGCCTTCATGCACGATCGTGCACTTACAATTGACCTTCCTATGTCACAATCGTGCACATCAACTATCAGTATGCCTTCATGCACGATCGTGCACTTACAATTGACCTTCCTACGTCACGATCATGCTTGTGTATGATCGTGGAACCCCTTCATGACCCCTTAGGTCACGATCGTGCACTACCTTTTATTCCAACTTCTTCCAGCTCTTCCAAAACATACTTTTGGGTTAATTTTACACGGTTATTTTGACAATGACAATGAAGGATTTAGGCCAAACATTCTTCTAAACCATTTTTCCTTTATGTCTTAAGTTTCTAATGAAACTTATTTCATGAAATTTGGTTCGATATTATGCAAGTTATACCTAAAATACTACAGACTGTTCCCAAACCACAACAGACTCCAAAAGTTCAACTTCAGGATAAATTTTGAAATTCTTAGAGACAGAATTCAATTTCAATTTCTCATAAAAAAATATAGTCATATGTCTCTAGTTTAATATAAACTTAAAATCATCCCATTTGGATGTGTACTGATTAAGATATGGCTAAAATATAGATGCATGTTTAGTGGAAATACTGCATTTGTACATTTTCTAACACTCTTCATCATCATTTCCATCTTAGTTCATCTCTTTTGCTTAGTCTATCTCTTCTAGCTTATTTCCTCAATATTTCCTCTTCATTCGTACTTCCTTTTCAGTTCAATTTCAATCACAAACAAATCATACTTTATGTTTGATCATAATACCGAAAACAGAATAAGGAACATCCATTATCTATAAAATCTTTCTGTAATTTTTCCTACACCATTTTAGGATTCATTCTAACTCTAAATCAACTCTGCATCACTTTATGATTCATTAATCATCATACACGTAAAAGCAAGACATCAATGTACTCTTTTCTTTACCCATGTTCCAACATACATAAAACAACATTTTATGTCTATTTAACCTCTAACTATCATCAATTATGATTCATTTAACAAAGCTATGAAGAATAGAGTTTTAACTTATTTGGTTAAAACTCCAAGCTTCTTCAATCACCATGAAACCCTAGCTTTCCATGGCTTCATATGATCTTCATCATTCCAAAGGTAGTAGGGCTAGGTATTTAGTGACAAATATGAAGAAGATAGCAAAAATGATAGTAACAAATGGATGTGAGAGAAAGCTTCAACGTTGATGGGGTGAGAGTGAATGTCGTGGATGAGAACAATGGAAACGTTGAAGAAGGCTAGAGCACTTCGTGAGAGTAAATATGAAAGACAAGGGAGATGGCCATTCAAAAAGGGTAAAGTGTGGTGAATGACAAAGGAAAGACCACAATTATTTATTATGATATTCATATTATATTTAAGTATTATCTCTAAATTATTTCTAGTTATTGCTCTATTCAGACCAGGGATTAATAGATCAAAAGATTAGTACATGTTATATTTTTTCTTTAGAAAAAAGTAATCAACCTCATAAATTAAAGTGTAAAGATATTTAAATCAAATATTCGGTGCTTGTTAAAAAATAAGTTCATTAAACTAACCTAACATGAGAATTTCATATGCAACATTACTTGGTTTTTAGGAAAATATGCGTTGTGATGATTGTATAAGCAATCTTTTTAACTTAAAATCTTCAAAGTATCCAATATAAGGATTGATGTGTTTTATTATTGATTAGGACCTACCCTAATCAAAATTAACTTGATTGATAATAATTGAATATGATATAAATTTAATGGACATACTTAATGATTGATATAAGATTCTTTACCTTAAAATAATATAGAAAAATATTCTATTGTTCGCTACTAGTATATTTTAAGGAATCCTTTGTCAATGTAGTATTACATTATGAAAATAGTTTTCAAATATATTGAAAGAATAAATTACTATTGATAGAAAACTAACATGATTATATTTAAATAAAGTAGATATTAATTTCATACTTTATGTCAAATCAAAAAATTGAGTGATGAAATAATTAAATTATATGAGAAAAATCATAGGCAGAAAAGTTTGGCAAGTTTATTTTAACATTTATAATATTTAAATAGTGAATGATCCATTGTCAGACATCAAGTTTGATCTATGAATATAAATTTTTATTTAAAAATTAGATATAAATAAAAAATATTTTAATTTTGATCTTAAATATAATTTATGATTATAATTATGTTCATGAAAAGCATATTTAGAAACTTAATAAGTTACATATAGATGAAAAATAATTCAATCAAGTTAGACTTGATTTTAAAGTTTTTAAAAATTAGGGTCAAATACGTAATTTGATAAATAAAGACTGATATTACATAATAAATTTTATTAAATCTTAATAAGTATGTAATTAAAATTAATTAAAAATATATTTAAATTAATTACTAAAAAATTCAAACCTTATTATTAATGAAAGCAACTCAACTCAACAGGAGCTAACACTCTTGACTGTTACACGTCAGATAATTGTGCAACTGTAGTAATTTTCATATACCTATGAATTTAAGGAGAGTTGTAAAAAAGGAAATCAAGTTTTTTTTCATGCGCTTTATTATTTTTATAGATTAATCATATTATAGAATTAAGGAGATATTATTTTGAATGTCAAAAAAAAAAGGAGATATTATTTTGTGAGAAATTACGGCAAAAAAAAAAAAAAACAAAAGCTTTCTCTGCGCATATGATGAGATGTTGTGTCGATTTCCAAAAGACTTGACCTAATCAATTACTCGAGCGAAAGACATTTAAAGTCCACTTCACGAGATTAGTGTTCCAAGAGAACTAACGGTAATAGCAAAATAAAAGTTGAAACACATATTGCATTACTGATATGGCTTCTAACTTCATTCAAAATGGCGATGAATAGTCAATCATTTTGATGGATTGACTTTGTTAATTCCTATAATCAACATGTATTATGTATGGGTCACTGATTTGATTAACTCATTTCGGAGATAAAGAGAAAGAAAGGTACTTAAGATAAAATGATGTATTCAGATTTCTGAATAAAAATGATATAACTAGATTATAGGCATATAAAATGGGTTGGGTTAATATTTGGGTGAACTGTGAGTAATTTTGCTCTAATCTAATCTGACTTGAAGTTAATGATCAAAGTTTAAGTTGATTTAACTTTAATTTAGGTCAAATTTAAGAAGATTAATTCAAACTTAGCAATTTTGGTTTAACCCTAATATGACTTGAAGTTAATAACTTAAATTTAACGTAGCTTAATTGTTAAATTGTACTTAATTTATTATAACTGTTTTAAATTATTAATTTATATCAATTTTCAATTGTTATATTTAAACATTTGATTGGTCTATGTATAATTTAATATTATTTTTTAATAAAAATTTTAAAAACTACTAATATTTTTTCAAAAATTTAAAATTATTATTTTTTAAAAAAATTACTTAAATCACAAGAGAATCTCACGTCTTTTTATCCCTAGAATTTCAATTTTACAATAAATATTGTACTTTCCATCTTGTAATTTGCATTAAACTTTTATCAGGGAGACCCACCAATCCAATTCCAAGCTGTAATGATGAAGTAAATAACCTTTAGCATTGATAATACCTATATGGGGGTCGAGAACCCATGAAGCTTTATCATCTTGGCTTGGATTTAAACGTAAAGAGCAGAAGATTTGGCTTTGGACATGCCTGTTCATCTCAAACTACTGCACTTTTTAACGTTGCACGACCAAAAACTTAAAATGGGCATGCATGCAGAAAGGTCAAATACTTCTTACACTATATTCGAGAGAGCGAGAAACTATACCTGTATAATTCTTTTTCAGACAACAAATTACAACCATAAAAATGTTCACTTAAAAGAGGGTGTGTTATTAGAGCTAATTTCCTTGCTATTGATCTATGTAACAATACTCCTCCTATCAGACACTTATCGGGCATTCTCTACATCCCATACTCCATGCTTAAAAGAGTTTAGGCCATATATTCAACCACATTGACAATCTTGGACTGAATTGGCTGAAACAAACTTATGGTCCTACATCTAGCTATTAACAAACCCTGATATATATTCTTCGTCCTCACTTCATTTCAAGAATGAGAAAAGTACCCAAGGACAACACTCACAAGTGCGACCATAACAACAAAAAGAAGAGGGAATCCCTCTTGCACCTCCCTTGCACTTCTCTTACTCAAAACCTCCTGCAAGCAAAGGTAGTCCATTTATGGTTCTAAGTAATCACGCAAGAAAATAAAAGGTTCTTGTGGTTGCCTCAGAAAGGAATAGTAAAGTCTAGGATAATGCTTTGAAGCCAAAATGCAGCACATGCAGATGAATTTCCATAACTTACTAGTTCTTGTTGTAAAATTTGTCTGTCCTGAATGCTCTGTCTTCTCTCCTCTATTAACTTTGAAATTGTAGATTCAACCTGCACAGAAAAATACAAAGCATAATTTAAAAATTCATTGGAAAAGCCAAAAATTAAGAAATCTCCAACAATCTTAAGAAAAGATGCGACCTCACAAAATTATGTCAAAAACATTGGCAACATCTATATTCTAACACATGCATCAGCATGTTACATAAAGAGAATAAAAGCAACGGTCTAATTTATAATGGAGATCCAAAGAGTGTCAACTATAAATCATTATCATGCAAAATTCATTCTCTTATCAGTGTTCGCCTTTTCTTTTAATAATCTAAGCAATGGAAGAAGAGATTCAAATTCTATCTTCCAATTTGTGAATGTAAGAATACCAAATATTCATAATCACCACAAAGAGAACCCATGTAGATCAGAAAAACCTTACAAATACTAACCTCATTGAACTTCAATTCAAGTACATTCAACTTTGACCTCATCTCTTGAATATCAGAAACGAACTTCAGCTCACCCACAGCCTGGCCTTCTGTTAATTCTACATCCCTGTCAGCATCCTCAACTGGAGAGGACTCACAATGATCAATTGGCTTTAGTTGCTCATCATAAACAGAAATATTATCTGGTTTCAACTCCTCATCCTTTGCCAACTTTGACTCCTCAGTGTTAACCAAGTCTACATTTGTTGACAAAGCTGCCTCATTTGTTGGCTTCGACTCATTATCGATATTTATGTCATTTGCCTTCAATTTCAAGTTCTCAGTTGTAGCAAAAAGCCCTTGTCCATTAATTACTTTGATCTCTTCATCCTGTGCATCCTTTGACTCATTTGTAGCAGTTACTGCATTCTGTGGCTTCAACTCCAGACCCTCAGTTTTAGGGAAGAACCCTTGACCATTAATCATTTTGAAATCTTCATCCTTGGCATCCAGTTTTGACTCATTGCCAGTGGAGACATCATTCTTTGTCTTCAATTCCACGTCCTTAGTCGCATTGAAGAACCCTTGGCCATTGCTCATCTTGAACTCTTCATTGTAGGCATCCGTGGAAACCTGCTGCTAATGATAACAGTAACCACAATCAAAATATTTTAGAAGAAAATTAAGAAAGGATCAGAAGTAAACTACCATCATGCACCAGATCAGTATCTTTGATTTAGACGTTCACTTTTACGAGGAATTTCCAAAATTGTCAAGCAACAAAAATAGATTTTCTAACCATGGGTGGATTGAGAAGTTCTCGTCTCTTAGACACTGGATCTTTAGGCATTGGTAATTCGAGAAAAGAAGCCTGCTTTGTCTCTCTATTAATCGGTGACAGTACAGGTGATTGAGATGGGCTAACAAAGATCACTCTTAGCTTGACCTCTTCAACATTCTTGTCATCATCTTTGGAAAACTGACAATCAAACAAGAACATGCAGGGACATGAAATAGAAAAGAATATTCCAACAGACTTAGTGTATCAAAAGTCAAAATGCAGCCACTTACCATGACAGAAGTTATATCCTTCTCAGTTGTCCCAGTGGGAACAACAACGCTTTGGATTAAGAACTTGTCTTTGCATATCAGATTAGGCGGAGCTACCTTTTGAGCTTGCATTGTAACTATTTAGGTGACAAACCAATCATTATGTTAGCAGAAGCGAATAAAGTGTAAATAAGAATTATATGCAACACAAAACAGAGGAGACAAACTGACATGGAAGACAGGGTGAACATTAACAATAAGAGCTGAAGTCCTACAAAGTTTCAAAAGTAAGCATAAGAAGATCTTAATGCAGGTTAAAAACATGAAAAGGGTTATTGCATTCCTATTAAGTGCAAGGATGTGCATTCTTGGACAAAACAGAAGAGATTAGGGAGATGAAGAGGTATGTATCTGCTCTGGAAACCTACAACTCACAATTGATGCAAAAATCTAGAATTATGTGGTTAAAAGAGGGTGATAGGAACTCGAAATACTTCTATAAAATTATCCAAGCTAGAATGAATAGAAACAAGATTGTTTCAATTCAAAATGCAGAAGGGAAAGGTTATCACTAATCAAGAAAGCCTCAAGAAGCTTGCCTATGATCATTATAAGAAGCTGCTAAGGTCCAACATTAGTGCATCCCCTCTTTCTAAAGAACTTAGGAACTCACTAGCTGGTTCCTTTCCAAGTAATTACCCAAATGAACTGACTAGGGATGTAACAACAAAAGAGATTAAGGAAACCTTGTTTTGAAACCTTGTTTTCCTTTCACCTAGATAAAGCCTCTGGACCAGATGGGCCTTTAATGTAAGGTTTTTCCAAAATACTTAGGATTCAACAAGTGAGATGGTGGTCAATTCAGTGAATGAATTCTTCAGATCTGGTAGGATACTTGCTGAGATCAATAAGACATATATATGTTTGGTTCCAAAGGTGGAAAATCCCTCCACTTTGAATGATTATAGACCTATTGATTGTTGCAATGTGGTCTATAAAATCATTTAAAAAAATTTAGCAAACAGGTTAAAGAAGTTCTTGCCTAGAATCATAAATACTTATCAGAGTGCGTATGCTCAAGGAAGGAATATTGATGATAATATTTTGTTAGCTCAAGGATTATTTAAGAGCTATAATTCCAAGGAAGCCATCAAGAGTTGTGCTTTAAAGATTGATTTTGCCAAAGCTTTTGATTCCTTGAATTGAAACTTTATCCTTAGCTCCCTACAAGCTATGGGTTTTACTTATAGATTCATTACTTGGATTGAGAATGACATTACTTCAACTTATTCAGTTCTACTGAATGGGGCGCCAATCAAACTCTTTGGAGCTGCTCAAGGTCTTAGGCAGGGTGATCTATTCTCACCATATCTATTTGCCATTAGCATGGAATCTTTTCCAAGCTCACCAAGTTAAAAATTGCAAGTGAACTAGGCTTCAAGTTCTACTGCAGGTGTAGTAAGTTGGGCATTTTCCAACTCTCGTTTGCAAAAGATCTGGTTATGTAATGTGGTGCAACCTCAACTTCAATTAATCTCCTTATTAACTCTTTGGAGGTATTTAAAACCATCTCAATTCTAGCTTTTAATCACAGTAAAAGCTTCTTTACTCTCTTTGCAGGTGCTAATCCTAATGCAGGACTTGTAGCCATTTCTATGGGGTTAAAACAACTCCTTCACTTTAAGTATCTTGGAGTTCCTATCACTACAAAAAAAAACTTAATCAGTCCGATTGCTCCCAACTTTTGGATTCCCTTTGCAAAAGACTGAACAATTTATGCAACAAATCATCACCCTATGGAGGAAGACTTCAGCTGGTGATTTATATTCTGAGTAGTTTGTACATATATTGGTGTTCTCATCTTACTCTACTAAAAGGAATTACGAAAGCTATCGGAAAGCTATTTAAAGACTTCTTCTGGAGTGGAACAAATAACAGAGAAGAGATTCCCAAGGTCAAACAGTCCAATGTTTGTAAACCAAAGCAGTTTGGAAGTTTGGGTATCATCCCAGTTTGAGTGATGAGCAAAGTCTTGTTGGCCAAAAGGTTTTGGAAGCTTTGTACAGACAAAGAAGACCTCTGGGTGAAGTGGATAGATCTTTATTTTTAAAGGGAGAAAGTATTTCGTCCTTCAAGACGTATTCCAACATCTCCCGGATAATGAGACAGATTTTGCTAATGAGGAATATGGTTCAACTTTCCTTTAAACATAGGATTGGGGATTGCAATAAAACATGTTTTTTGGTTTGATCATTGGCATGAGTCGGGACCTCTCTATAAATTGAGGGACTTTCAATCCCTAAAATCCATTATTCCTACACATACAAAGGTTCAAGTCTTGATTAAAGATAACAGATGGGCCTGGCCAATTCATTCTATAAGGGAATTCAAGGAAATCCTTGACAAATTGCCAAATTACTCTTCTAATTCTTCCAGACTAGATATGATTCGTTGGACTGGGGACAACTCATCAATGTTCACCACTAAATCTTGCAAGAGACTCCTACTGAGATGACAAAACCTGAAGCCTTGATCAAATCTAGTATGAGACTTGGCTTTATATCCACCTCAGTCCTTTATTTTGTGGTTGGTAGCTAACAGGAGTCTTTGTACTAAAGACACCCTCAAATTTAACCTGACTAAGTTGTCCTCTGCACTATGCTCGGAGGTTCATAAAAACTTGGATCACATTTATTTTAGGTGCACGTACTCCTCACAACTATGGAACCCTATTATTAGACTCTTCAGACTGCATTGCAATAGGTTGTATTGGACAGATAATCTCCTGGGTTTCCAGTATACACTTCTATAGCAAAAGGGATAAAAAGCAATTTAGGTTGACGTTTGGAGCAGTGGTTTGTTACATATATAGCGAAAGGAACAAAAGAATATTTGGCAATGAGGCGCTTGACTTGAAACTAATTTACAGAATCTAATACTCAAGATCAAAACAATAGCCATTGCTAGGAATCTTCCAAACATAATGCCTCCTGGATTGTGTAATAGTTGGAACTTATGATAGGCTTCCTTTATTTGGTTTACTCTAGCCAGAGTTACTTGACTTGATCTCTCTTTAAGTTGTATTTTGTATGTAGATACTTTGTCCTTCAAATGAATTTGCCTATCTTCCAAACAAAATTACTCTCTCCTAAGAACCTCTTCTTAAGATATAACTCCTTGGATCCAAATCTAGCATTTCACCACACTAGCCCTAACCTTCCCAAAAGTGAAAAGGCCATCCTTTTTTATGTTGAATGTAACGAAAGGGAAGAAAAAAGGTGTTAGCTAATTATAACAACAGCCAGATAAAGGCCAAACATGGTAAAGATTAATGTCAAAATTACATATTAAATCCAAGACTTCATGCTACTACATACATTTTGCTAACCAAAGATTAAAAAGGTGAAACCCAAATGCATATGAAGACACCCATTATAAGAGTTGACCAGCTGAAAAGAAAATTTCGCCATACCACTAAATTCACAAGTTGAATTAGGCAGAACAATTCCAACGTTTGGTCTGACACAGTATTTCTTGGGTGAAGTAGTCTTAACCTGCAAAGATCATTAACGAATAAGAATAGACAACTGAAAGGCATTGCAACAAATCAACAACCAAATACTGCTACTACAACACAACTACAAACCTTGAAAGCCACAGTATGAAATGTTTTATTGGTAAGTCGCACTGAACATGTGCTTTGCTTCTTCACTTCGACTACAAAAGCAAGCAACACTTGGTAAGATTCATATAAAAATCATCTATCATATCCCTCGACAAAATGAAAAAAAAAACATCTAAAACAAATAGAAAAATCATGAAACAACTTACAAATGAATTCCATCTCCATGGGCTGGATCTCCAAAAATTGCGAGTCCATCATGATTCTTCTTTTCTTCTTCTTCACTCTTGTTTCAGTCAATCAGTACATAATCCTAGGATCACCCAAAAGCTAAAACTAACTTGCCTGCGTAATCATGAAAAGATTGACCTACACCGAATTTTTTTTTTAAAAAAAAGAACAACTTATCTGTAATATCTTCTATCAGCTAGATTCTTAGTGCTCACTTTTCTAGTTTTCTTTAACACTCAGATCCGGAAAAAATAAAAAGAGATTTTTTTTTCTTAGTTTAAGAGAAAAATAAAAAAAAAATCAAACAGAATATTTTCGGGAAACGTTTTGGAAAATAAAATTAAAGCTCAAAGGCAGCTAGTTTGTATGTGTATGTTTAACAGAAACAACGACGACTAACAATCAGCGTGAAATGGACAAGTTGAGATCGTCGTCTCCCAATATACAAGTTTAACAAAAAAGAAATCCAAAAATCAACTAAAACAGCGGACCTCTCACAGCGTGCCTGCGGAGCAGATGATTGAGCTCCGGATTGCCCAAAAAGAAAAAAAGATGTTAAACGAGAAGAAATGGTCTTCTTATTCTTCTTCTTCTTCTTCTTCGTCTAAATTAATTGTAAGAAAAAGACTTTGATTGACACAGACTTAACTCACAACTATCTGTCTCTTACTAACTACTACTATTATTACTATAGCTTTCTCTCTTTCATTTCAGAAAACGACCGCGTTTGATCTCGCAATATTGGTATTCACTACAGGATTTAGCACACGCAAAACGACAGCGTTTGGAGAAGAAAGCTATAGAGAAGAGGTATGGAGATTACCAGGGAGGCAGGGAGAATCCCAAAAGCAAGAGAAGTGGAGGAAAATTAAGAGGAGGTGGGGGGATATTAATATTGTTACCGTTGTTGTTTGCGTTTATCAGAAGCAAACAGCACATGAATAGAAGGTGTAGACAGAAGAGGGCGTAATTAGCGTTTGGTTTGGTTTGAGTGCAGAGACTGTAGTGTAAGAAAATGGCAAGTAAAAGCTACACTGCGATGAGAGACAGAGGGAGGGTGAAGTTAGTTGCGAGAACGAGCGCGTGGGGCCAATTCTGATCAGCAGTTGTACCGGTTTCTTTGTTGTAAAAAAAAAAAAGAAAAAACCATATATTTTCCTTGGATTTTTAATCCCGTGCGTTATACTTGTAGTAGAGGAGCAGGTTCACCAACTGGCAACTTCAAATCCAACCATGTATTTGAGTTGAGTTGACTCTAAATAAATAAATATCGAAAAGATTTTATATTTTTTATTGTTATTACATTCAGTCTAAAATTTTGCAATAAAATATAATACGGAGAAGTTTAATAATATACGATCTTATTCAACAATACATAATCTTATCTTATATACTCCCTCTTATTCATAATAAGTGTCGTTTTAGATACATTTTAATTATTCAAAATAAGTGTCAT
>JANZLH020341790.1:0-13705 GCA_026770325.2 Erythroxylum fimbriatum
CGTGGCAAGGTCTATAGCTAGTCTGGATTTTCCGGTGCCGGTGGGTCCAACGACGAAGACCACCTTATCTTTCCGGCGAAAAAGGGGTTCCATATTTAACCCTCCCTGGAAGTTCACGAGGGGCTCTACTTGCTTGAAAGCAGTACTAGACATTGAAACCGTCAAAGTCATTTGAATTGCCTGTGAAAGAGTGAGTGAACATGGTAAAAGATACATAGTAAGAATATAACCAAACGAACCAACCCCACGAAGGAACTAAAATCCATGGACCACCGTACGTACCTTTAGTATCAAATATGCGGTGCGTCGTCGAGGAAGTAGGAAGAGGATGAATACGGCTTTTCTTACCAATCTGCAGATAGTGAGAGAGAGGAGGATCGTACCTAAGGTGGCACAGTGATGAAAAGGCTTAAAATGGCTTACTGTACCAAGCGAAGAATGACTTATTAAGGCTTATATTGGAAAAGAAAGGAAGTGGTATGGGTGCGTGTGTGTGCGCTTTGAAAAAAAATGATATTAATGGCTTTTGTGGATGTTGATTATGACATGAGGAGCTAAGTGTCCTCCCTTCGATTTAGGAATTTAATGATAAACTCCATAGGCCTCAGTTTGGTATTTATAGAAGTGCGTTGCTCGTCCTTAGCACATCTAAGAACATATTCTCGCTAGGATTGGTAACATTGGCTTGTCTAAGGTATTCTTTCATAATTAGGACCCTTCTAAAACATCTCGTGAGCAACAAAAAAAGATAAATTTTGAGTTTTGATATATAAATTTTAAAATTAAAAAAAGTCAAAATATTTTTATTTCACTATAATCAAGTGAACTCGAGTTTCATAATTTAAGTAGTCGAATAAATCGATTTAGCTCATTATTATTTATATTTTCACACGTTTATTTTAAAAGATCACCAAATTTCCTTCTCGTTAAGTTTTTTTTTCTTTTCACCTTTTTCTTTTAAATTGTATACATATTAATTCAATCATAAGACTCTAATATAACGAAACTCAATCGAAAACTTAAATTCTCTTTTCTTTTGTTACCATTAAATGTGAAAAGATAATTATTTTATAACGTAATATTTTAATTTTAAAGAGGAAACAAAAATTTTGAAATATATAACATTTCAAAGCTAAATCCAATTTTATTACAATAGGCATGATTTTGTTAATGATTGATTACATGGTCATCATTTTAATAGCTTTCATGATTATCATAATTAATATTATATTCCACTTCTAAACCAATAAATAATTTATAAATAAATTAAAATACTATATATCAATATAGTTAAGCATACACCAAAATATTTTACTTTTTATTTCGTGGTTATATTCTTTAAGTAAATAACAATATGAAATTGTTTCGGGACCACCCTCCATGCCTAAGTTATATTTTTAAAAAATTAATGTTTTGTCTAAACAAGTCATTTGTCGAGTCAATTTTGTAAGTTGCTTATGATTATACAGAGCGAGGATTCCCCTAATTATATATTAAAAGAAAGTCTCCATCTGTTTGTTTATTATAGGATGGTTTCCTAAAATTAATGTTAGCAATGTCCTAATCTTCATAAATTAATTATTAGCATCCATAATTAACGAATAATTGATTATGGGTGGAGAGGTTGTTTTCAAGAAAAAGCAATAGGCAAAAAGGGGGGGTTTTTTTTTTGGTCGGTTCATGAAAATTATTATTTTTTAATGGGCGTATGCCATGAAATGATGAGCTATTTTTATGAGAATATAATTTTGTGTTTTTAATAATTATTTTATCATCTTCTCCTCTTGAGTTTTGAAATTAACATTTGGGAATCAAGATGACTAACCCATTCCAAAGTCTAATTTAATATTAAATTAATAAAGAATAAAATCAGTATATTTAAATAAAATATATTGACAGAACCTCCAAGTTAGAGGTTGGAATTCCTGTCTTTAATTTTATTCTTTTTAGTATTGGAAAGTGATATTTTATTTTTGTCTTTGTATAGCATTCTTGCATGGTCATATATTACTATTATATATGTTACATGATTTAATTACATCTACGTGTTTGTAAACTATATCTTATAACATGTATGAATGAGTGATGAGTCACAAATTTTGGCACTAGGTGACTTAAAAGATCCCTTTTAATTTGTTTTCTATTATTTAATTTTGAATACAATTTTTAAAAAAAAGTTAGTGTGGATGAGATTTTAATAGAAATGACTTTAGGACAAATATGATCGCGTCATATTTTGATTAAATTGACAAACTCTTAAAAGAAGCTTGTTAATTTATAATTAGAAATATATGATCGTCATTATCCATCGAACACATGACTTTGATGATAGATTATACAATTTAGTTCCTTTTAGAACGTATTGAACATGGATTATAAAGATATTACAATTAACTTTGATTTTGATTTAAATTCAACGAGTCAAGTTTGATTTAACTGAGTATTAGATCGATTTCAAGTTTGCAATATCAACCTAAGGTCTCCTTGACTATAAATAAGTGTTTGAAAATCGGACCGAGCCGGTCAGTCAGATCGGAGAATCAGTGACCCAGAGCATGAAATGGTCCAGTTTAGTGCTTATTTTTTGTGAGTAGTTGACCTGCTTATTTCGCGATTGGACCGGTAAAAATCGCTGAACCAGTGAAAGAAAGATCTGTCCGATCCATTTAAAATGTCTTGATTTTGATAATTTCAACTTGAATGAATATTATGATTAGTGATCTTTTTTTTATCATTTTGATGAAATATGACTAGTGAGCTTTGTTGTCTTATTTTGTGTTGTGTTGGTGAACTTAAAAAACAAACTTGTATGTTTTAAAGTTTGAAAGTTTAAGTTAAGTTTACAATTAGATAAATAATTAAATAGGATGTTTAAAAATTATCTTATATATATAATATAAAATACAAATTTATATATTTATTAACTACCGGTTCGATCACGGTTGAATTCCGGTTGAATTATTAACCTTTGAATGAGTTGTTTCTCCGGCAATTTTTAAAACATTGCTATAAATAGGTAAACATCTCAATTAGAAAAGGTAACTTGGTTCATTCCTTCATCTACTTCTTAGGTCAACAAGACGTTTCCTTGCATGGCAACTTTAGGAATCATATAGCATTTTAAAGGAAGGTTGAAGATATAGTTTAATAATAAGGACGGTGAGTAGGGATCTTCGAATCTGCATATAACTCAGAATTCACAGTGTTTAATGTTAAGTATTTTTTTTTGTTTATTCCTCTCTTTCCTAGAGGTTTAGTCATATGTTTTTGGCTTCAATTTCTTATTTGGAATCTCACACACACATACACACAAACTATATTTATTATTTAAATAATTTCAAATATAAGAGCAGTTTAATTAGTTGGAGGGCACTTCTTAAGAGTTTTCAACTGTCGAGATTTCGATGTCGAGTTTTATAAACAACAACAACAACACTCAGTAGGAGCCTCGTTAAGGTGCGAATGTCTAATAACACACAATCTTATCCCTAATTAGTAGAGAGATTGTTTCTAAAGTCTAGTTTTATAAACTAAATGCTATAATTATTGGATTTAACCGAGATTTTATTAAAAATATATAATTTATAAATTAGATTTTGCAATCTAAAAACTTACTCAATATACATAAATAATATTAAAATTCATGACAATATAAATAACTGAAAATGCAAATTTATTAAAGATATTTTTCTAATCCAACCAACTTTGTTCGATTAAACAATGGTATTAATTTAAATAAAATGTATCATCATTCTAACCTTGGATATGAAAATTTAATATTAGTCTTGTAATTTTTAATTTTTTTAAAAAATCTTTTGTATTTTAATTAAAAAAATCAACGAAATGCACGTGACTTGAACATCATATATGGATCAATCAAATGTCACTCAAGCGATAATCGAATCTAACTCTTAAATTCAAATTGAACTCGATATAAACTAATAATTTATTACAATTATCTTAAATTAAGTAAAATTTACTTGATTTACATCAAGTTTAAGAGCTTAGTTGGGTTATGATGTAAGGAATATTCGATTAGTCTTCATATAATGCTCGTATTAGATATGTTTTATCGTTATAGTTTAACTAAAATTTAACGAAAATACAATTTTCTAAAAATGAAAAAATCTTTAAACTTTTAAAATCTCTATAAAATTTTATGTATTTTATTCAACAATTTATATTAATGTAATTGTGCCTTTGATTCGGAGTATATTTTTTATTTTAAACTCCTAAATCTTTATTTTGTAAAAAATGAACCCAAAAAATCATTACCCTTGTATCTTAATTTAAAGTTTTGGAAGTGGGGATTAAATTATTATATTTTCTAGGGATCTTATGGCACTTTTGATCGCTACAAAAGTTGATCAATGCACTCCCACTCTCCACAAACTAACAACTTTGGCCTCTCATTTCAAAAAAAGATTATACTATAAGGTCATAATAATAACATCATTACATATTTTACATTATCTAAACCCCCCAACTTGGTAAATAAACTAACCAACGAATATTAAAAATATGTACATTACGTATATATGCCCTCCTCGAAGACCTTTTAGCAAGTCATACATATCATATGAGCAAATGTAAGATATACTTAAATAAGGTAGAAAATAAAATTTTATAATAACAATATTCACAATTTTAAGTTTATTTATTAATGAATTAAATAAAAATTTTATAAAATACATTAAATTATAAGACAGAGGGATAACTTTGAAGTAATTGGCATATAAAAATTGTTACCTTCTTTCGGACTTTACAAAATGAGGAGTTTTGTGCACCAAGTAAAAATTAACTTCACGTTATAAATAATATGTTAATTATCATTATAATTGACTATTATTCCCCTAAGATCTTCTGTCCTATTTTTTATGTATCGACTTTGTCTCATTTGATCTCAACCATTCATTAATGTGAGATCTATCAAAATAAATGGTTGAGAGCAAAGGAGATAGAATTGGTACATGAATAATGAAACAGAGGATATTGGGTTAACGTCTTTTCAACAAAAGTTATAATAATGAGACTAATAATTATAGATAGATGAACCAAATATCACTGGTTGTGATTATAGTGATGATGGAGGGGTTTGAGCGTGCGTGTGGAGCATAGAAAAGTCATTTCGTATCAAATCAGAAAGAACTATGGCACTTTGATTATTTAAAAGCACTAGATTTTATTTTTTTAGAGTCCAAAAGCCACTTGGAAATATAATAGTAATTTGATAAAAATAAAATAAATGCATAAATGATATTGTCTTCCATTTCCTTGAATATTCAATTTGATTAAAAAGAAGAGCCAGTCATTTTAATTATTATTATTATTTATTAGTCAAATAAAATCAAGAAAAGTCAAAGGAGCGTGACCATAATTAATTCATTAGTTTTTTTTTTCCTCTTTTGAAAAGTTGAAGAAGGCATCATATTTTTTCCACACGGTATAGTCTTAAGATTCTTTATAGTTTCCACTCTAATTAAATATTTAATTTAAGGATAAGGTATTCTAGTTTCCTTTTTTCTAAAAAAGTAGTCCAGTTAGTTATTTGCAAAACTATACTTTATAAGCAATTAAAGGTTTTAGTGGTTAAGTCACTTTGCTTCTCACTTCAATCATTTAATGAGAGATTGACGAGTAACACGTAAGAAACTCGTATCAATCCTCTGATCTATTTAATCTCATCCATATATTTATATGAAATCTACGTAAATGTGTAAATGAGATTTAATGGAACATGATAGGAACATCATAATCGGAACACTTTTTTAATCGAAACACCATAAGCCATTGTATGTGAGGTATTTAATTTTCTATGATCAAAATTTGGAATGCTAGAAATAGTACATTTTTTAATCAATCTTCCTTTTATCAATATTCTATTTTAATTATCAACAACTAATGATCATATTATGTGGTTTTCTCATTTATCACATGGTAATTAAATATAATAAATTGTTATATTAATTTATAAAATAATATATTCTCTATGTCATAAAATATAAAAGATTGAAAGAATTACAATATTATTTTAAATATTAGATAAAGACAAAACCATTAAATAAGTTTATGTAATTTTTAACAGAGTTGTTTGCCATTTAAAATAGTATTATTGGGAAAATTAAATTGTATTAATAATTGTAATTTTCTCATATAATATCCAAATAAACCATTAATAGCATATTAACAAAAATTTATATTACCATCAAACTTATTTGTATCACAGTTTAGACCAAAAAACTCATACTCAGAACCATACATTCTTTTTTTATTTACATATTGAGACTGAGCTCTCGAAACTATGCAGTTCATAACCCTAATCAAATATCTTACACCTCTCGGAGCCATACAGTCCTGTAACACATATCATGACATAGTACTGCTAACTCCTTAATTGGCATGCCAATCTTATCACATTCCTCCAATTCCTATCTATTTTACTAGGGGCAAATCTAATTAAATTCTATTGAATTTTCATAATAAAAGCTCGTAATAACCAATTCAAGTTATTTTATATTCGGCCAAAGTAAATGTCATTTTCTTCTTCCATTATTGATTTTAATTAAATTCATACAACATTCAAGACATATTCATCTTACCAATTAGTCAAAAATAACATGTATATCAAGTTTTTAAATCCAAACATAGTATATACCAATTGGGGAAAATACAAATTATAATTTCAAAATCCCAATCAATCACATACGTTACTTCATTTAGCATCCAATTTAATATTTTTAACAACAATTTCATAAACCCCCAATTTTATCTCAAGAACCCTAAATTACATAATACACAGTAAAAATATAATTACATGAACACATACCAAATTAATGTTTAGTTCTTCAAATTGACCTCCATCAACTTCAATTTCACCAGCAATTCCTTATTCCTTTTCTTTCTCTTTCTCTCTCTCCTTCAACTCCTCTTCTTTGTCTTCAAAATATTGCATAAACATTCAATTTCATGCATTTTATTCATCCATGCATGCAACTACACCCAAATCATGTATTGAAATAATCAAAATTTCATTAACTTAAGATGGAGGGCCATCCAAGCTTGCAATTGAAGATATGGAAGCCATGGGGCTTGGAGAAAAACCATTAGGTGGAGTTGAGGTCCAAAAAGAGTCGGTTGAAGTCTTGGAGGAAGAAGAAGTTGGGCTGCACTTATTCTTAAAGTTCCAGGTGATGTTGAGCCCATTTGGTGACTTCAAAGCTTGTGTTTTTGCACCTAATCATATTGAGTTCGAAGCCTAGGAGCAGCAAATTTTCTCACATTTAAATTGGGCTTATTTTGGTCTAACTTAAATCGTATTTGGTTCGATCTTAAGACTTGTTTTATTTCCTGTTTTATCTTGGCCCGGATTTGTTATTTTGGCCCGATTTACAGACTTATTTGTTTTGTTTTGTTTTAGCTATTTTGTATGACTTTTATTATAGGTTTTATTTATGTTTTAATGAGCTAAAAAATTGCAGAATAGGAAAGATGAGGAGCTGACTTTGTGGCTGCCCATTTGCTTCCTATTTCAGCTCATTTGTTTCCTATTTAGTTTTTTTTTTGTTCAGAAAAATATAAGAAAAAGTCGAGATTTTCTCTCAATCTTTTGGCAAGGAATTGTCTGGGTTTTGATTGTTTTTTCCAAAGAACAATCATTGGGTCTGATTATTTTCTGAAAATAATCAAAGGGCTTGTTTGTTTGTCAAAAACATTCAATCGTTTTTCTGTTGTGCGATTTCCATAATTCTGTCTGAGTTCCAATTTTGTTTTCCAGTTTCTGTTTCCTGTGTTCATCAAATAAAGATTTTTCCTTCTTCAAGTTTGTTCCTCACATCTAAAATTAAAAATCTCCAGAGGTTTGATAACAGAGCTTTGTATACAGTTCGAAGTGCCTACCGTCATTTGCGTTTTATTCCAGGTTGATATGTGGCGGAAAGTTTGGTCTGTCCAAGTCCCACCTAAATGCCTTAACTTTGTTTGGAGAGCTTTAAATGCTGCTATTCCTTGTGTCACCTTGCTCCAACGCCGTAACCTCCACGTGGAAGGCCTATGCCCCTTTTGTCAATCTAGTGAGGAAGATGAACTTCATGTTCTGGTTTATTATGATTTTGCACGGGCTTGTTGGCTGTCCTCCGCAGTTGGGTTTCGTTTCAGCCATTGTATGCGGTTTCGTGATTGGTTTGTGAGCATGTTGAATGTGCTCCGTGGCACTGATGTGCAGCTGCTGGTGGTGACTTTATGGGCGATTTGGGAAGCCCGAAATGCATTACTTTGGCACGACAAACGCCAGACCCCGATGCAGGTCGCTCGACGGGCGCTTAACTTCCTCAATAGTTGGCTACAAGCTAACTCCACGGCCCCTCCTTCTGCTGTTTCTTTCCCTCCAGAAAAATGGTCTAAACCCCCTCCCGGTTTTCTCAAACTGAATGTTGATGGTGCACTTTTTGATGGTATTTTTGCTGGTTTGGGTATTGTTGTGCGTGACTCCTGTGGCTCTTTTGTTAGCGCTATGCAGGTGGCTGTCCCTGGTTCCTTTGATGCCAGAACTGTTGAGGTTATGGCCATTCGGGAAGCCTTGAGTTGGATTAAAGATGTCGGGTGGTCGCATGTTGTTTTGGAGTCCGATGCCCAATCTTGTGTGCGGGCTATTCTTGAACCTTCCTATATGGATGACTCTGCTTTTGGACTGCTTGTTTCGGACTGTAAATCCCTTCTCACTCAGGTTAGAGATGTGCGATTAGTCTTTGTTCGTCGGTCTGCGAATGGACTAGCTCACAGGCTTGCTAGAGCTGTTTCCATCTCGATGGACAGGGTGGTTTGGTCCCAGCGACCGCCTTTGTGTATTTCTGACTCTATTCGGCGTGATAGCCAATAATAGTTCTTACCATTTCTCGTCAAAAAAAAATCTCCAGAAGACATCTTCACCCAATTCGAACCCCAGCCTCCTCAAAATTCCTATTTTTCTCATCTGCCTTCATTCTATCGCCCAGATTAACATATCACCACAAAATCCACCATAACTCAATCATTCCTTATCCGATTAATCTGATTCTTATGTCTAAATTGTATTTCACAAAACATTCTACAACTTTACTTCTTTCCTCGAAATCAAATTCCCAGCCAATTAACCAAGAAACATCTTCATATTTCCTGTTCCAGTTTTATCCGATAAAAACCAGATTGCCCAAAACTTTTTCCAATAACCACCAGACCCTATTATGATCACTTTCAGGCCATTCATCCATCTTTATTGGTATCAGAGCTAGCTATTTGATCTATGATTTGACTCTCCAACATGTCAGATCCAACTCACAACGATCTGGAGAAGTTATTTGCAAAAATCGATAAGATGAGTCTCAAGATGGAGAAGTTTGAAACTTTTCGCCTGGAAAGTGAGGCTACCAAGACAAAGGAGGCTACCTTGGGTACGTTTGAGACACCAGGAGACACTTCTCATGCTCATCAAGCCGTGGATGATGAATTTCATGATGAGGTAAATGAATCTATTGCTATTGGTCATGATTATGGCATTATAATAGGTGTAAACGGTCAACGAGGGAGAGTTAGAGGTCCATATGGTGTTGGTCGTTTAGGACCAGTTCGAAGCCCTCAAATTTATCAACCTAAAAATGGTGGAAATGACTGAATTGATGATATGTTTAGTATTAAGGTTGATTTGCCTGAGTTTGTTGGGAAACTTGATGTTGATGTTTTCAATGAGTGGTTAAATACAGCTGAAAGAGTTTTTGAGCTAAAAGATGTGCCTGAAGATAAAAAGCTGAAGTTAGTTGCAATGAGATTGAGAGGGTATGCTGCCCTTTGGTGGGATAATTTGCAAAATAAAAGGCTTAGAGAAGGGAGGCCGAAAATCACTAGATGGGATAGAATGAAGATGGAATTGGAAGAAACATTTGTGCCTCCTCAACATAGGCAGCAAATGCTGGAAAAAAAATGTTTTCTTTGGTTCAAAATAGAAGGCTAGTTGAAGAGTATGTTATGGAATTTGAGCAATATTTGTTGAAGAGTGGTTTAGAAGAAAGTGAAGAAGTGATTATGACAAGGTTTGTTAAAGGCCTTGATCAAGAGTTGCAAGACTTTGTGAAGATGTATCCATTTGACACTTTCAATGAAGTGAAGAGGCTTTCTTTTAGAGGAGAGATCAATTTAAAACACCAAAAGGCCAACAAATTCCCACCCAAACCCAGCACATCCCACCTCAAACCTCACCACCAAAACTACTTAGCCCTCAACCAAAGCCTAACCCACCATCACCATACACTCCAAAAACTTCCTACACACCAAACAACTCCCAAAGCCCCAAATCCAAGCTTAGATGCTTTAAGTGTCAAGGTTATGGCCACTTCCAATCAGAGTGCCCCAATAGAAAAGTGATGACAATTCAAGAAATGGAGGAAATTGACAATGCACTTGGTGAGAAGAGGCTACCTTTTTGGGAGAATAAGAGAAAGAAGAGGAGAATGGTAATGATGAAACCATGGTAGCAGGTGGAGAAGACATTGATGTCGAAATGTTAGTGCTGCTTAGAATTCTTAATAGTGAGAATGGATGTGAAGATTGAAAGAGAAAATCACTCTTTCATACAAAATGTGTAACCGGTGGTAAGAAGTGTAATATGGTAATTGATAGTGGAGCTTGTGAGAATGTGGTTTCTAATGAAATGGTGGACAAGTTTAGCTTGAAAACCGAACCCATTCCATGTCCTTATAAGCTAACTTGGCTTGATAAGAAGCATGAAATCAAGGTTTCAAGAAGATGTTTGGTTCCTTTTGCTGTTGGGAAATATGAAGATGAAGTGTGGTGTCATGTAATTCCCATGTCGGCTTGTCATTTACTTTTGGGTAGGCCTTGGTTGTATGATAGAGATGTTGGCCATCAAGGAAGAGCAAACACGTATTCTTTGAAGCATATGGGCAGAAAATTTCTACTAACTCCTATGAAGCCAGATGTGAAGAGGAAGGTAGAAAATGAACCTATTTTGTTGAGTATTGATGAGAGAAAGGCAATTGTTGATGATTTGCCTTCATTTGCACCCTTTGATGCCAAAGACGATGCAAAACCGAAGCCACAAATTCCAGAGTTGTTCAAGACTTGATTGGGCAATTTCCTACAGTTTTTCTTATTGAGCTTCCTAAAGGGCTGCCACCTACGAGGTCAATTCACTATGAAATAAATTTTGTTCCCGGAGCAATTATTCCTCATAAACAATCCTATAGGATGAGTCCTAAGGAGGGAGAAGCTTTGCAAGCTATTGTGGAGGATTTGTTAGAAAGGCAATTCATTAGGCCTTCTACAAGTCCATAAGTAGTTCCAGCTTTTGTTGTGCCCAAGAAAAGTGGGAAAATGGAGAATGGTGATTGATTCAAGAGCAGTTAACAAAATCACAGTCAAGTATAGGTACCCAATTCCTAGACTTGATGACATGCTTGACCATCTTCATGGAGCAACAATCTTTACTAGACTTGACCTTGCCAATGGATTTCATCAAATTCGTGTGAGAGAGGGAGATAAGTGGAAAATAGCTTTCAAAACAAAGGATGGACTTTATGAGTGGCTTGTCATGCCAATGGGGAAGTCAAATTCTCCATTCACTTTCATGAGGCTTATGAACGAGGTACTTAAACCTTCCTTCATAAATTTGTTGAAGTGTACTTTGATGATATTATAATCTTTTCCAAATCTCTAGATGAACATGTGCTACATTTGAAATGTGTCTTTGATGTCTTAGCTAGAGAGTCCTTGTATGCCAATGTTGAAAAGTGTCATTTTGTGATAATTCTTTGACTTTCCTAGGATTTGTCATTAGCCAAGATGGTATTAGTATGGATCCCTCAGAGGTCCCAACTAGCCTTTTCTAAGTTAGAAACTTTCATGGTTTTTGTTCATTCTATAGGAGATTCATTAGGAATTTTAGTACAATCACTGCTCCTATAACTGAATGCATAAAAAACGTGATTTTAAGTGGACAAATCAAGCCACTATTGCATTCAACACTTTGAAAAACTTGATCACAAGGGCACCGGTTTTAAAGCTAACTGACTTTAGTGCACCATTTTAACTTGAGTGTGATGCAAGTGGAGTAGGAATAGGGGCTGTTTTAAGCCAAGAGGGTAAACCAATTGCATTCTTTAGTGAAAAACTCAATGAAGCAAGTACGCAACTTATGATAAAGAATTTTATGCAATTGTTAGGGTCGTTAGACATGTCTGGCCTTATTTATTGGCCAACCCTTTCATTCTTTTCACTGATCATGACTCACTAATATATGTCCAAAGTCAAGCCAACCTAAGTCAAAAACATGCTATTTGGGTTGAATTCCTTCAATCTTTTGACTTTGTCATTAAGTATAAAAAAGGGACCACAAATGTTGTTGCTGATTCTTTGTCAAGAAAATTCCTTTTGTTGAGCTCAATGCATGCACGTGTTGTAGGTTTTGATGATATTAGGGGGATGTATGAGAGTGATAAAGATTTTGGTGAGATTTTTGCTAGGACAAAAGAGAATGATGGTGCATTTAGGGACTTTGTTTTGCATAATGGTTACTTGTTCAAAAATGGTTCTTGTTGTGTTCCAAATTTTTCTTTGAGGGAGGCAATTTTGAGAGAAGTCTATGGGGGTGGACTTGCTGGCCATCTTGGGAGAGAGAAAACCTATGAACTTGCCCATTCCAACTTCTATTGGCCAGGGATGTTTAGAGAGGTAGCTAGGCTTGTGAGTGATTGCAACACATGTAGTATATCAAAAATAACATCCCAAGCCCACGGCCCATACACACCTTTGCCTACACCAAACAAACCTTGGGAGGATGTGAGCATGGATTTTATGACAGGTTTACCTGGGACTAAAAGAGGGTTTGATAGCATCATGGTTGTTGTTACCGGTTCTTCAAAATGGCATATTTCATTCCTTGTGCTAAATCTAATGATGCTTAACATGTGATGGATTTGTATTTTCATAATGCTGTTAAATTGCATGGCATTCCAAGAAGTATTGTGAGTGATAGAGATGTGAAATTTGTGAGCCACATTTGGAGAGTTTTATGGACTAGATTAGGTACAAAACTTAAATTTAGCACCGCTTTGCACCCACAAACTGATGGCCAGACCGAAGTAGTAAATAGGTCACTTGGGGGGATTTTGAGAAGTTTTTTGAGAGGGAAAACTAAGAATTGGGATGCCATGTTGCCACAAGCAGAATTTGCTTAGAATTGTTCCAAATCAAGGTCCATAGAATTCTCGCCGTTTCAGATTGTTTATGGTGCTAATCCATTAACTCCTATTTCACTAATTCCATTTGTGCAAGATAGGCCTTTTCAAAGCATTATTGGGAGAAAAGAGCCCAAGAAATTGTCAAGTTACATGAGCAGGTCCAAGAGAATATAAAGAAGCATAATGAAGCTTACATGAGGCAAACAAAGAAGAAGAAGCCAGTAGAGTTCAAAGAAGGTGATTTAGTATGGGTTTACTTGAGAAAAGAGAGGTTTGCAAAGTCAAGAAAGTCCAAGTTGAGTGACCGGGCTGATGGTCCATTCAAAGTGCTCAAAAAGATCAACAACAATGCCTACAAGATTGAGTTGCCGGATCATTACCCAATGTCCAACAGTTTCAATGTAAGTGATCTAAAACTTTATGTGGAGGACACTATGATTGACTCTAATTCAGGTAGTGAGGTCGGTTCTCAAGAGGGA
>JANZLH020342299.1:0-13692 GCA_026770325.2 Erythroxylum fimbriatum
CCTAGTTATCATAGGATTAGCATATTACTTTTTAATTAGTATTTCCTTTTCCTATTAGGAGTTGGATTAGGTCCTATCCTACTATAAATAGGCTGCCTATGCTTGATTTTCAAGAAGTCTTTTATCAATCAAATAAATTTTATGCTCAAGCTACGGGGATGGAAATTAAAGCTCCCCCTATTCAATATCTAGGGATTCCTATTTCATCAAGGAGGCTAAGATTATATGAATGTGTTCCTTTAATAGAAAAAATCCAGAAAAAATTGGGATCATGGACTAACAGATCACTATCCTATGGTGGGAAACTTCAACTACTGAAGTCGGTTATTAGCTTAATGAGTACCTACTGGTGTTCTTACATATTCCTTTCAAAAGGGATGAATTAAACAGTAGAAAAACTGATGAAGTAGTTTCTATGGGGGAAAATGAATGGAGAGAGAAGAATAGCCAAAGTAAATTGGAAGACAATCTGTCAACCGAAAGTGAAGGGGGATTAGGACTAGAGTCCATCTCTACTAAAAACAAACTTCTCATGTCCAAGAAAATTTGGAAAATCCTGAGTGATAAACAATCAATGTGGATTAAGTGGATTCATTCCTATTTACTAAAAGGAAGGAGTATTTGGGCTCTAGAACCCAAAGTCAGCTGCACCTAGTTCTTTAACCAACTTCTTAAAATGAGGGAGGAGATATATCAGCATATTATATGCCAGATAGGTACAGAAGACAGAATCTCCTTCTAGTATGACAACTAGACAGGGAATGGTCCCTTAATACAAAACTAGATGGCAAACTCTCTATTGAATAGGTTCCTGAAGGACACTAGGCTCAAAGAAGTAATAAGAAATGGGAACTGGACTCTCTCCTCAGATGAGGCTTTATTTCTGAATATTCCTCTATTCACAAGTCATGGGGGGAAGATACATACTTGTGGAAGGGTATTCCTGTTTCTGGGATTATGGTTAAGGAAGTCAAAAAATTGAGGGAAAAATCTATAAACCGTGTAGGATGGGACACTTTGATCTGGAATAAGGTCCTTAGACCTAATGATAGTTTTCAACTCTGGCTAGCAATGTGGGATAGGCTAAGTACCTTGGATAGGTTGGAATTCCTATCCTCCTCTAAGCTATGTATCCTATGCAACCTAGAGGATGAAACCAAAGTCACCTCTTCTTTGAATGTGTTTTCTCTAGAGGAATATGGGCAAAAATCTCCAGGCTATGTGCCCCTGATTTCAACTATAACAAACTCACAGATATCATAAAGGAACTACCTAACTTGAACTACTCAAAGTTTGATGGGGCTATTGTTCTAATCTCTCTGGCTACTTGTTTTCATGTTATCTGAAAAGAAAGAAATAGTAGAAGGTTTAAAGACCAATCTACTTCGATAAGCTCTCTATTAGATCTCACTATTGCCAGCATAAGAGAGCAACATTATCAATCAGTTAAACCTCCACTGTAGTAGGAGAATGGCTATAGCTTGGAGAATATAGCATATAGCAATAGCTAGTTCAAATAGTCCTACGAACTAGTTACTCTATCCACAGTCATAAATGCAACCCAATTCTCTACTCACAACAGTCCCTAGGACTATACAAGCAGACTACTCATCGCAATTCAAAGAAAATAGAGGAGATGATCAGTACAGACTTACCTGGGTTCTACGCTTTTCTCGGATTTGAAAACAAGGTAAGGTCAATGCTTCATCCATATCCCTAACATCAAGAAAAAACTGAAATTTGGAGAGCAGAATTATATCCCAAAGGCATAGAAAGAAATATAAAATCAAACCAAATCCAATATTTAGAAAACAAGATCGAACCTAATCGAAAATTTGAATCCCAAAGAGATCTGAACAATTGGGAAATGGGTGCCGCTGTTGTGTGCGTGTGTTAGATGGAGAGACACGAAGAAATCTCCGAATTTTTTTTAAAAAAAAGGGAGCCTTTCTTTTTTCCTTTTATTAATGAATGAAATATAATTGATCGACTACAGCTAAGCAAGAGGGAGAGAAAGTGCAAGCAAATGTGGTGGTGTTGTGTTTGGGTTGGGGTCTTGGAGAATTCGGTCGGTGGTCTATAAAAAAACCAATCAAAATCTCACCATTTAATAATATTTTTTTTAAAAAAGAGTATAAATGATAATTCAGACCAGGAAAAGTTGCGATTAAACATAGAAGAAAAGATCACAAGAAAACAAACTGAAAAAAAAAAGAAAGCAACTTTGAGCTAACTAAAAACCTAAAGAGAGAATCACAAAGAAAGGGATGGAAAGAGAAGATCAAAGGACTTGACTTGATTGAGATATAGGAGAAAACAAAAGAAAATGTGTTACGTGTTTACGCTGTTCGCAGAGTTCTTACTTCTTACTTGCCCTAAAATGATAAAAACCGAAGAGATTCAACTGAGGAGACTTACCTGCATTAAGATCTATGGAGTTCGGACAAGGAAGGAGAAGAAGAGATCGCCAGTTCTTCACCCACCCCAATCGAGAAGGTTCTGAAGGTGCTTGAGAAAGAGGAAATTGGATAGTAAAATAACCGAGTTTCCTGGGCATCAGATCAGCTGTACCATGAACGTTGTTCCTACACTGTGCCGTAATTAAAACTTCGGCGTTTTAATTATATCAAACCTCTCGGGTCTTGGCTTTCCTAAGCCAAGCCGATGCTCCTTGTTGTTTTGATTTTACTTCCCGCTTCACTTCTTCGATCTTGCGCCTATTCTTCTATCCTCCTTTTGCTATCCTCGTTTTGCGTTAATTCTTCTTTGAGGTATGCTCTTTGCGCCTATTCTTCTTAACATAGCGAGTTGGTTAGACTACAGTATGATCCTAAATAGTGCAGCTTCGAGACTCTGCTTGATGTTTTCTGGGCTAGACATGATCCTACTAACTTGAATCGCCAGGTGGGTTTCTTGAAACTGGCTTGGTCTCTAGGAATTTTGTTCTGATTGGAGTGTGTTGGACTTGTTGTTTCTGGGTTTTGAATAATTTTGTTCGAGGTTTATATGATTATTGTTGTGAGACTTAATTTTGAGGGATTGTAAACTTTGGCGATCGATTTTTGTTTCTTTTTGATAAATACTTCGTATATGACTATCGATTTGTTAGTCGATTAATTATCTGTTTTGTCCGAACTAGGTTGCCATATTCTTCTTCTTCTTCTTTTTTTCTTCTTTGTTTTGTATGTATATAATTCTAACGCTGCTAGTCCCAATGAAACGTGATCATGATTGCTTCGACATGATTAGTGTAAGATTTTAGCTTGAGCTCAGATGAATTATAGTAGGTTATGTCTAAGTCAGACCCGGCTTAATTCTTCTTCACTGGAGAGTGGGGAGTCTAATTTATAAGTGTTCTGGTAGCTTTTAGTAGAAAATTCTTGCAAATGTGGTAGATGTGTTCTAGTTGGTTGGATGCAAGGTGGAGACTTTACTCGTTTGAGTTGATAGATGATTTGTGGGTTAAAGATAGAGTTCTTCAGCTTTTCCATCACTTATGTCAGTATGTTGCCAAATTTGTTCTGAGCTGATCTGTAATTGTTGTTGTTAGTGCAAAACAAAGCTTGGTGGATATTGAGCAATAAAGGCGTGTTTTCTTTGTTTGTCCTGTTCTGTTACCCTCATATCACGGATTCAAAATAGAGATTGCTGTTAGTTAGTGTGTATATGACCCTTTTGCTTTAGCTGGATCCTCTTCTACAATGTGTTTTCTTGAGGAGTGAAAATCCAAGAAGCTGAAGGCTCAAACAAAGTGCTGTGAAAGTAAATAAAAGACGACATTCATTTTTGTTGTAGAGAGATCAAATACATAACATGAACTGCACTAATCACTGAAACCAACCCGTTCAATGTTGCAATTTTTTGCAACTGGCAATTGCTGTCACTATAATACATTTGTTTTGCCAGTTTCGATTCTTATAGATATAGTAAATATATATATATATATATATATATTTACTATATCTGTAAATATTATTCTGAGTTGTCCTGGGTCTAACATTTCGATTCTTATTGAATAAAATGGTCCCATATAAAGGCTGATAGCATGTAGGATTTTGAAGTGTTTGTTGAATTCATGCACAAATCTTGGTGATTAATTACGTAGTTCTCTTTTAACGATTAACTACATAGTTCTCTTTTAAATTCTTTCGTTTTAATTCACAACACAGTTGAATTTTTCATGCACATATGAAAGCAGTAGGCTTGGCATACCAGATTTAGAATTTGATAGGACTTTCAAAGTCTGGTTATGGTAGTGGACCAATACTTTTTGTGAAATGAAACCTTGTTCATTTATCTTCTCAAATTGTATGATTGATTTATGGGTGGAGGATCATACTATAGGTAACACAAGTTTGTGCAGTTATATTAGGATCTTCCTTCTTATTATGATTATCACCACTTTATTGACTCGTGACAGGGAAATGATGTGGGAACACAGTATAGATCTGGAATATACTATTATACGCCTGAGCAGGAAAAGGCAGCCCGTGAATCTTTGGAACAACAGCAGAAGCTCTTGGACAGGAAAATAGTTACTGAGATTTTACCTGCCAAGAAGTTTTATCGAGCAGAAGAATACCACCAACAATACCTTGAGAAAGGAGGACGTTTTGGATTTGAACAATCTGCTTCTAAAGGCTGTAATGACCCTATACGATGCTATGGCTAGATATGGCTCCTATATCAGGCAAAACAACCAGCCCAGGTTAAAAGTTATTGTTCAGAGACTTCAGTAGCAATGTATTAAATATGTTTGGCTATTGTGTATTTAACACTATGGTGGGACTGCCTTGTTTATCTAAGCTTCAGGACATGGATTTGTAATATATGTGCAAAATAATATATGCCGTTATTGAGCCTGATTATTGGGGGTAGATATTGTTGGGGTTAGATATGAAATAAAAAATTGAACAAGCTTTATAACTGTCATTTTGATGATTCTACAATATGATCAATATTGTTCTGGTAACAGGTTAGCCAGATTCAAGTTTGACTGGATTCTCATTATGTGTCGGGTTCGGAAACAGTTCATCAAACTTGAACTCTGAGTTCAAATGATTTTCTAAATTCAAGAAGCATGCTTGTAGGATTAGTACATCTATAAAATGCCCTTTCCTGAAGACATATGATTATCGGATTCATACATCTAACAGTAAGTTGAAAATATCCCTTCCTGACTAAAGACCAGGAACTCTGCTTTGCACACATGCTACATAGGAAACAAGTGAATACAGGTTGTATCTAATAAGCCACAGATAAACCTCATTATACAGAATAAACCGAAATAAAACAGCCAATAACCAACAGCAGCAATGGAGGGTTTAAAGACCTCAACTGCGATGCTCAGAGTCAAAAAATCAGTGTCCTCCCTCCAGTGGCCTGTGCATCTAAACGAGGCCAGGACTCGGTTTTTACCACACAAAGTTTCAGTCTTTCATGGGCTCGCGGGGCCCTTTTTGTTAGTTATCAGTTTCAACTGCTAAAATCTTTTCAGCACCTGCCATATCCATCCACGACTATACAGCACCGGCCATATCCATCCACCACTATCTTGGAATAATATCCCAATACGCCAATTGTAGCCTGCCCTGCAAGTTGTTGCTTGTGGTGCACCTTCATCGTTTTATGGGAAGACAACCCCTTTTTCCCTATCAATTCTTTGAACGTGCACAGGTTGCTCCAGCGTCTAGGTGTTGTTAAATTCATGGATGACATGTAAGTGGTTGCCTTCTCAAAACTAAGCCTCTTAATCTTTGGTTGCGTTATTCTTTGGCAGTCTATTGGATTACTCTTAATAAAAGTTTTAATTGCGAATAGACCGCCAATTGAGAAAGGATCTCATTATGGTTCTGACTAATCTGTTATGTTCTTGTCTTTGTTATTATTTCAGATACTACAGGAATACATATTTTGCCAGAAACCAGAGGAATCAGCAGTTAGAAATGAAAGTTTTTGAGGTGGATTTCTTATTTGGTTTAGGCTTAGAATTGAATATAACACCACAGACGTTCAACACTTGCTGCTCTTTCCTACACAAAGAGCTCAACTACCCCAAGCATCAATGTACATGGCAAGATCACCAAGTGTTCGTTACTGTTTAAATGAAAATGAACCCATACATCAAAGTCACTTGGCTGTTCATTACTGTTTAATTTTCATTTCATGATCTTATAACTTAGCCTTTATTTTCCAATTTCTGCTCCTGCTGACATGACCAAAACTTAAAGCTTCTATCAAGTTGCTCCAACACAGAAGAACTGTAAAATTGTTGGCGCTAAAGTTCTTCAGCTACAATCGAGAAATGCAAGACTTCAAGGTTCTAAACTGCAAGACGCAATACTAATTGCGTATACTGTAATCACCCGCAATCGCAAGGCAAATTACCAAGCAGTGAATTGTGATAGAAGATGTAACATTCCGACTCCATCGTTGGTAATTTTTTTTATTAGATTTGGGGGGCATGGCTTCAGAACTTATGGGAACCTCCATGTTTTGTTTCTCTTGGAACTTAGACGGATGCTGTCTGAACACTGTCATTGCTTGCGATCGATGTGATTTGTTCAACAAGAAAGAGGCCACATGAATCAAAACTGAAAAGAATCTCAGCTGCAGTTGCGATTCACATTATCTTCAGGCACTATTAAGAAATCGAACTTCGGGTGGATGCGTGGGACTTTTAGGGATCCCAAGAACTTTCGTTGCAAAAGTTTGTGACGATTCATGTGTACATATCTTCTGCTAATCTGTGATGGATACATACAGTACTGTTTTCCGTGCAGTTATCCCTAGTTATAAGGCTATTTTGATGGAGAGCTTCTAATTTATTACGTAAACTCATGCTAAGCAAATCTATCTTCAACACACGGGCACAAACCTTTGAGCGTATGAGAGAAAAAGCCAAATCTCTGACAGTTGAGATAGGTGCAATCTACTAATTATAAGATATGTATGGAACTCGAACACTACTATATTTGTTGACCTTATTCTAACGTACACACCATGCAAGCAACATAGTAAATAGACTTAAAGAGTTGAGACACACCACTCGTGAAAAACCATTGCACGCATAGAGTTGACTCTCAGGTTCAGCCATGGTGGTTTCTCTGTCGAAACTCCCATGGTGAGCGGTAGACGTTGTCACTTGGACCGCCACGTCCTCCGCCACTGCCACCACCACTGCCCCTTCCAGCCCCGTATCCACTGCCACGGGCACCATCACCTCCGGAGCCGAAGCCATAACCTGAGCCGGAACCTGAACCTGAACCACTTCCAGAGCCGAAACCAAAGCCGAAACCTCTGCCAAATCCATTAGGTGACCGACCAGAACCAGAACCGTAACCCCATCCAGCACCTGGACTGGAGCCCCAACCCCAATTGTAGTCCCAGTTTGGACCGCGGCCTGAGCCAGTGGCTCCTGAGGGGGAACCGGTTTGACCCTTAGGTCCTGAAGACATTTCCTCTTTTTTCTCACCAGGACCACTGTTTCCAGCAGTGTTATGCACAAAGAAAGCACCAAGGATCAAGAAAACAAGGAAGAAAACGGGCTGAATCGAACTGGGTTTCATGTCAACCTTGTGGATGTGATTGAGGAAAGAAAAGATCAAAAGAAAGCTTGATGCGTTTGCACGGTTATAATGAGGATGCATGAAAGTGGGTTATTTATAGTGGGATTGACACTGACATTAGCTAACCCGTGAAATGATTTACTTTCGTTCCTATAGTGCACATGTCTGGTTGTGAGGCAATGTTAACGCACTGAAGCACTACCATTTCCATTTCCATAGTAGCACCACCGCCTTTCAACTAAAATATATGTGCTGATTTAATTGCCATTGATATTATTACAACATGTTATCATCATTAAGCATTCTTAAAATGACCATAAAGAAGCTTTTTTTATTCGTATAACTCGTTACTGTTACTTTTTGAGATGTAAACCTAGTAAATTATTATACGTATAATAAACAATCTTTTTGAAATTGGGCTAAAGTTAAACCGGCAAAATAAAAATTTTTAGGATTAAAAGGTTCAACCAGTATGAGAATGTCATAAAGTCAGTTAAGGATTGAATAAAATTAAATAATTTGAAAAATGAGCGAAGAAAACTATCCTTAATCATCTAAAAATTTAAGGTTTAATTAAAAATATTAAATAAAAATTAATCAGTTTCTTTTAATTTCAAAAACTAATTGGTTTACAAAAACTGTCTAAATAAACTGATCAGTTTTTAATAATAAAGATTATTTAACTAAATCAAATTAAAAAGTTGAAAATTATATAAAAATAGTCGTTTCAAAGTTTTTACTGTTAAATTGGTCAAATCGGTTCATTTTCAAAACACCGGTAATAAATTAGGTGATTTAAGTAAATTAGTTAATAAACTATGACAAATTGAGCCACCATTCCTTTCTATTTTTTTAATTAAACTATTTTCATAACTTTAATTTATGATTTAATGATCATAAAGAAACAACTTTACCTGTTGCTCTAAAGTTATCCTCAAACTTTGTGATTACAAGTTCAAGTTAGTCCTAAATTTTATTTTATTATTAATTGTCAAACTAAATATTAAGTTTTCTTGTAATCATATGCCATCGAAGTTGGATGTGGCGTGCTGCTTTGTTGTGTCAAAAGCTAGACACTTGTGCTGTGGATCCATTTGTTGCTATAGTAGACCAGAATTTGATCCAAATGAGGCCTTGCTTCATACCCTATTTGCTACTTACGAACGACAAAGAGTCAAGGACACTAGTAATGCGATGAGTGGTAACCAATTGCAACACATCAAGATTGCTTGACAAGTTGAGTTCTCTTCTACTACGAGTTGCCTGGGAAAAAAATGAACAGGTCGACCATAATGGAGGAAGCAGACGCTTTAGGTATGTTACCAGAAAGTTTGGTCCAATATCCACAGAGTTCAAGTGGCAATAGCTTTAACCCGCCTGACCATACCACCTCAGACACGTGGCAATGGAACTAGAAAGCAACCCCTGACCCTGAACCTGAACTCTTCTCCTTCCTTTAGCCAAACCGTAACATAATGGATGATAGTTAGGTAGTTGCAGAAAGCAAATGGCCTGTTTTTGCTTTGGTGCTCTCTAGCGCATTTGCCTAGTGGCAACAATTGTTGCTTTTGACTTCCACATCCTTGTAACCCTGATCTGATCCTTTCACGAAAATGACGTGATCCTGATACGTGTATGTCCCTCTCCTCATCCTTTTTTAGTGGGGGTTTTACTTGGCTCTTGTAGCCATGCACCCATATCTAGCTGTTGGGTTGTGCCCTCGGTTTTTATAAATATCTGGGATAAAATTGCCCTTTATGTGTTACTGGCCACACTTAGGTATGGGCAAAAAGTTTCGGTACACGTCTTATGTTTCGATCTCATGAATTAGAGTATGAAAATAATTAAATAAATGTGTAGGATTGTTTTTTTTTTTTTGGAAAGGTAAAGAAAATTTCCATTAACCACATAAATGAGTTAAACAAGGTGGGATAAACTTTCAAACGAGAGAAATTGCAAGACACTCTAGCAAGTTCATGAGCTCCCACATTTCCTCGTCGATTAATCCAAACAACAGAAATATTAGAATTACTTTCCAACATTAATTGGCAATCCTTAATAATGCCCCCAAACTCTAAATGATCTTTTGGTGTGATTTAATGGTTAGCACTACAAGTTGAGAATTAGTAAAGATACTCCCCACATGTTGCATGTTGTTAACCGTTCAAATAAAAGCCTGTCGAACCGCTAAGGCCTCCGTCACTAACGCCGAGTGAAGACCATCAAACAATCCAGAAATTGCATGTTGAAAGAGACCTTCAAGACTCTCAATGATAAAGCCAAAATTTGATGTTCTCATACTCTGAAATCTTGCCCCGTCGACGAAAATATGCTATTCATCCAAGCTATCTGCTGCACTTTGTCTTCTCCCAGCAACTATAAAACGATTGGCTGCTGGGCCTCTATTACTGCTAGAGGACAAAAGTTGCTGCTGCCGTTTTTGTTCTTGTGCCAAATTCCATTGATGTAGGTGATCCATTGCAATTTACCAAGTGCCCATCGCTGTAGGAAATTGAGCTTACTTCCCTCCCATATCTTTCATGCTGTGGTCGTAAATTTTGAGATGTGTGCTCCATTGTTCGCACTCAATACCTACAAGAAAAACTCTCTAAAAGAATGAACTAGTAAAAATAGTGATTAATATATGATTCTTTGTCTTAAGGTGATTATGATGAATGTTCAATTGTTTTATTAGTATTGATTGCAGAAATATATAGTAAAAGTGGAACTATCTTTTGTAAAATAGTTTATAATTATTATTAATATAGAATCAATTATTAATGGTAGAAAATTAAAATAATTAGACTCAAATATAAATAGCCTTTAATTTTACACTCCATGTTTAATTGAGGTGTTGTATGATAAAAAATTAAATTATATATAAAAATTATGTAGAAAAGGGTTAGTCAAAATCATTTTGTCATTTTTATATATTTGAGTAGTCATGATGTGGTTTTAGATATATATATATATATATTTATATATTAAAGATTAATTAAAAACTTAATTTATCTAATCTTAAATATAATTTAGAATTATTATTTATATTAATTATTAATATATTTAGAAACTTAACGAGAAACGAATTGAATGGAGAAATATTTTAATCAAGTTGAATTTAATTATAAAGATTTGTAAACTTTAGAATTAAATGTAAGATACAAATAAGGATCAATACGAGATATTAGATAATATTTAAGCTAATTAGCATTTAATTATAATTAATTATAAATTTAATTAAAATTAAAATTTTATTTCAATAAAGTTATTAAAAATTCTAAATCATATTATAAATAGATTTAATATCTAAAATAGTAACACTTATTTCCTAATTCTCTTTACACAAGTTGAAGGGTTCTCTTAATATATTATATAAATATTATAAAATGAGTAATTTCTAAAGTGATTAAAAAGTAACAACAAAAAAGATCAAATTTTATAATAAGTTGCGATTTATGATACTTTATAATGTTTAAATTTTTAAAAAATTAAATAAAAATTTTATTTTTATTAGAGATTAGATTCCGTCGATACTTTCCAACTGTATATTGTACAGCTAAGCACGAGCATGGATAAGGCAAATGGTAGACAGCCATAGCTTTAGGCCTGTCTTAAATATAGGGTACATGTGATTCTAAGATTTCAGACATCACATGCACCACTTGCAGCGTCTAGGGCACTATAGTTCAGGCCCTACCCAACAGAGGAAAGTGGATTTTGTTCTAGCCCAAACCGTGTGGGGACATGCTCGACAGAATATTAACCCATGTCTCATAATCCACTTTCGACCCCTTGTAAGTTGGACCCAAGGTTTCATCTGTTCAACAGTTGTTTGATTACACTGACCCGATCCACGTGCAATACTTCCGCTATAATGTAATATTTTTTTGAATAGAAATGATGCATTAAGCTATATTAATAGTGTCAAAATGCCCCAAAAAAAAAGTGTCAAAATGCAAGGCATCATATAAAAAAGATGGTGAGCATACCTCTCATTCTAAATCAGGCATAAAACCAGCAGCACGTGCATTATTATGAGTCGATTAGTTCGCTAATTTTCGAACATACTGAATAGTTATTACTAGCAACAAAGACAAAAGATATTTGCAATCTTATACAATTGTACCAAAATAAGAGAAGTCAATAGTAGCAGATTGTAAAGCATTTATTAAAAGTAAAGAATCAGACTCTATAATATCACACTTCGCCTGAGATCGTTTCAGCCAACTAAGAGCTTCTCGAAACGTCAATGCTTCTCCTAAAGTGGGATCCTCTATACCTGAAATTTTCACCATCTTCGCCATCATACATCTTCCATTTGAATCCCTCAAAATCATACCCATACCATATAGCTGTTGCTCAGAGACTACGAAGATATCGACATTACATTTAAAACACCCGGCTTAAGGAGGGCCCCATATAGTAATAGCTTTTGGTAAAGTCGTAGCTGCGTTAAGAACATGAGCAGCCTTCCACTCCCGAAGGTGTTGTCTACTTTGTTGCAAGATATGTTGTGGAGATGAAGAAAATTTGTTCCAAACCACTTGATTTATATTTAACCATAACCCATAAATCACCATCAAAGTTACGTTCTGAAAATCCTCTTGTAGTGTTTTCACCCATCCAAACCATTCCGTTACTGCATTCATCTGTCTCCAACCAACCAACGATAATACCCAAGTCTGCTGAGCCACAGTATAAGTTTAAAAAATATGTTGTTCCGTTTTGTTATGAGTACCACAAACCGAACAAATACTTGAAACAACTACATTTTTTCGTTGCAAATTTACCGTACATGGCAGTAGATCCAAAGTTGCTCTCCAAATATCATTAATGTTGATGGGTATATTTGGTACATGAAAATCTGTCTATATTCACTCTTAACAGTATATTGGCCTCGTCTGTCATGTTTCCAAGTCCAAGCATCACTTTGCTTTTGTTGAGGTATTTGTTTAATTAACGTGACGTCTCGTTGCTGGAAAAAGTTGTTTATCTGCATATCATCCCATTTGTGAAGACTTGGGATAATAAAAGAAGCAACTTTGCACTGATCTAAACCTGAAGCCATAGGAAACACCACATACTGGTGAGCAAGATCAGGCAACCATGGTTAATGCCACACCAAAGTATATTCACCATCTCCAATACGCCTATAGCAGCTTTCCGTTAACCCATTTTGAGCTTCTAAAATGTTGCGCCATATGTAGGAAGGATTATTACCAAGTTTTGCTTTCCAAAATGAAGAGTCTTGGTAATACCGCCCCTTTAGAACTCTAGCAGCTAAGGAAGATTGATTTTGTAATAATCCCCATCCCTGCTTGGCCAAAAAAGCCAGGTTAAAATCATGGATACATCTATATGCAAGACCACTCATTTCCTTCGGAATACACAAATATTTCCATCTCCTCCGTCAGATTCCAGCTTATTTAAAATACGCACAAAACATTTTATAAAGATATGCTATTAAACAAAATTTTAGATACACACAATAATTGATATATTATGTATTTAAAAATAAATTATTTTAATAAATAAATCACTTATTTTAAACGATATATTCAATTAAAATTAAAAGAATTCATGTGATTAGAACCTTTTTTTTTTAAGAAGTCTCCTTTAATTACTCGAATTACCCTTAAAAGCAATTTGATATTTCTTCTGGCTATTAATTATTTTTTAACGAATTTAAGATGGTCTCCATGTCCAAAAGCTTTAATAAGGAAGGTGCGCGTCTCTCTTTAGATTTTTGGTTATTACGGTCCTATATACTAAGTCGTACTTAATAAAAATTTATTATAAATTAGGTATATTAAATAAATTACTTAATAAATTAGGAGATAAATTAAATAAAATAATTAGTAATGATTAAAACCCATGTCTAAATTTTATTTTTTAATCTTTGACAATGAAATATTTTACGGAGTTGAATTTAACATTTGAGTGAAAGTATGATTTCCTTTTTCCGACTTTGAGATACTATTGTTATAACAATAACACGCACTAACATCAAAACGAAAACGGTCGGAAGGATGAAACCATGACAGATTTGTTGGATTTTTGAAGAATGAAAGAGAAAGAAAGATAATAGAAGAAAGAAAGATAATAGAAGCCAAACTTTTTACTA
>JANZLH020342478.1:0-13686 GCA_026770325.2 Erythroxylum fimbriatum
CTTCACATACAAAAAGTGTCAAGAAGATGAACACAGAAGAATAGTCGATGCTTACCTGATGGAACGAAGACAGATGATCCTAGTAGCTGTGGAGGAAAACCTTCGTCAATGGAAGAAGTCAGTTGAAGGAGAAACACAATGGACGTAGTAACATGTAGTTGCGTAGGTATTTGCTGGACTGGGGTTGTAATTTCATTAATTTTTTAATTAGGGTTTGAAAGGCAAGCCATGTCATTCCATCCCTAACTCCCCAATTTGGGAGGTCACAAGATATTGGATTTTGGATGGCAAAGGATGGCTTCCAAAGACATCAATTGTCATTCCATCCTGTTTCAAAATAGACTCCCAAATAATGGCTTGAGTCATTTGGGTCATTCCATTCCATTCCCTTCCATCCCTCCACTCACATCCAAACATACCATTAGTTTGGATGACCACTCACAACAGCCATCTGCCAAGTACACACATTCAGAAAATATCACAAATCATATACCATAAATTCACATTCATGAAACAAATATTGATATTCAATACTCATACAAATAATGATGGCATACTTAAGCAAAGTATATAATATAATGCTTCAACATATTATCCTTATACCGAAATGCACATTTATAAGCCAAATATTGATATTCAATGCTCATTGATACAAATTATGAATATATTGCACATCATTACAACCAATATAAAAGCTCATTAATACCAATTATTCATGTTGTTACGTTGTATTTCTTATTTATCACTGTTAAGTTTCCTTTCTGTGTTAAGCATGTACATTTTTTGTGGGTATAGATAACGGGTGTTGTGGATACTCGAAGGTATTGATCTGGGGACATCGATGTTGTCAAACTATAGCAACTGCACTGTAACTCTATAGGCATGCCTATCTATCCACCATCAAGATAATAGAACAGGCACTGTAACATTTCTTTTAACCAGCTGTCAATTTCACCAATCATATATTGACAAGTCATATGATATACATTTTAAGTCATAAAATCTGTATCTGTGTTCATACACGCAAGTCATAACTTATCACCATTAGAAGGGTGTCAAAATCACACTTTTATAATCACACTATACACATATGAGCAATAAATATGCATACCAATCATTTACGGGCATTTAAGTTTTCTTTAACATGCATTATATTCAATATTAAGTTTCAATGTTTAATAACCCAATTCACACATAGTAAGTAATATTTTATTTATTTGTAGGTGTTTAAAAGGTTTCATACACATTTAAAAAGGTTAAGATAAAATTTGGTAAAAATCGGAAATGAAAACAAACTCAAAACAGTGTAATTTGAGCTAAACCCCAAAGTGGTCTAAAAATAGGCAAATTATTAGTCCAGAAACAAATCATATGACAGAGTCTAGTTGTTCCTCAATATTTGTATAGAAAAAATTAGAAATGGGTTTCGTGGTCTTTTATACATTTGTCCATTTGTATTTCTAGTTTCTAAAACACCATAGATCAGATCATTCGAATTTCAAACACATAAGATATAGACCAAATATCACATGTTGCTTTAAAATAAGGGCAGCATCAGGTCACCATTTTCTATGCCAATTTCCAACGTCATAAAGCTCGAATTAAGTCAGAGTCTCTTATAGAGATTTTTAGTTCTATGTATTAGTTTTCATATGCAACCAAAATCACCAAATTTAGAAGTTTGCAGGCTAAGATATGACTCAAACAATGTAATTGGTTCAAACAAACCTAAGACAGAATTTCACTACACGATATTTTCTTGTCATATACAAACATTTTCATGCAAAGTAACACTAAAATAACACCAAAAACCATATTGAACCATGTGTTACAATCTTATGGAACTATGTGTTACAATTTTATTGGACCATGTGTTACAATTTTATTGGACCATGTGTTGCAATTCTATTAAACCATATGCTACAATTTTATTGGACACACATGCTTTAATTTTATTGGTCAATAAGTTGACTTTAGGAAAATTACATATTGGTCATTCTTCTTCCTTTAATTCTCACATTAGCCTATAATCTTATCAATTTATTTCATTCTCCAATGTCTTAAGTTTCTAATGACATAAGTTTCATGCAATTTGGTTAATTATCTCGGGAGTTACAACCCAAAAACTACAGGTTTTTTGAAAACAAGGACAATAGCCAGAACTTAAGTTCAAAACACAATTCAAAACTCATAAAGGCATAATCAGATTTTGGTTCCTAAATGAAAGTTTTAGAACTATTTCTCTAGTTTAATCCTCCAATTGAAATTATCCAATTTGGAGGCCTACAGGCCAAGATATGGCCAAATTACAAAACTTTGTTCAGTGAAACCTATCAATTCAACGAGATACACATCCCAAATCAACTAACTTCGTATATCTAATTTAACTAAAAACATCCCATTTACTTATGTGGAATATTTCTTTTATGAATTCTCCTTACATCACATTAATAAATCTAAGCAAAAATATCAAAAATTTTCATACATATTTCACATCTAAGTATGTAGGTCCATGTCGAAGCAAACAAAAACAAAATATCTATTTCCTGACCTTAACTGAAAATAGTTTGGAATCCTAAATGAAAGGAAGAGATCGTCACACGGCATGTAGCTTATGACATGAAAACTGAACAAGTCAATCAGATTCGGTTCACACTCACAATTTTGATAAGGTTGGCCATTGTCATTATCATTCTCCTATAAAAAAGTAACAAGTAGCACTAAAGACAATCAAATTACTTCTTGAAACATGCATGTTTATGAATTTCTATAAATTAACACAACACCAACGCATACTCTTCACACACAGAAACATACACACTAGCTAGCATTAGCAAAGTCCCAAGTGTCTTGTTCTTCGGCGGCGGTGAAACAAATTAGATCGGAAAGAAATGGATGGAGACAAAGGAAGCTCCGGCTCCGGCTCCGGCTCTTATGCCGACCTTCCTCAACCTCGTGGGAAGACAAAGAACTGACATGTTGGCCGGAATTATGGGTGGCTCTTCTTCAACAACAAATAAGTAAATCGTCCATCATCATTAGTAACCTTAGTTACACCCTCAAGCGATAGATAGCTTGAAGGGGTCTTTTTTATTTTTGGTTTTAGACTAGGATGGTTTTTGTTTGAAGCTCTTTAAAAGGCATGCATGGTCTTGTAAATACTATGTGAATCTAATCTATGAAGCTTACTTAATTTTCTAAAACTCGTTTTGATTAATTCTTGTTTATTTACGAAAAAATTTAGAAAAGAAATCATGAAGAGTAAGATGAAATTAACATCAGAAAAAAATGAAAAAATAAATAAATAAAACTTTAGCTTCACTCGTACTCTTGACATCATAAGTTTATTGTAAAAATATATATAAACTATGTAATAAGGTACTTTAAATTTAATATTTATTATAACAACCTCGTGAAGATCATGGCAAGAGAAGACGTTTATTTCTCTTTTCAAATCAAGGTCTTCTTTGAAAGAACCAGAGTTAGCCGAGTAGCTCGAGCAAGATAAATAAGCGACAGGCATTCTCGAGGTCTTTAGTCCAGTTCAAGCAAAGGAAGGATAGACTAGACTCTTCCGTCGTGCCTCTCCTTTATTATTTATTTATTTATTTAAGTTACAAGTTCAATTTACTAAAACAGGTTTTTTGTAAAAATATATAAGAAAAGTTGCGTATATTATAATCCCCTCGAAGAAAGTTTTGTATACGAGTTACGTTGACTTTTATATATTTAATTATAACATTACTTCTTATCATCAAAGTAAAGAAATATATTAATCACTATTAAAAGAACAAAAAAGTTCTTCACGTATATGCCGTAAGCAATATTATTACACTGAGCAATTTGTTATTTCATTATACCAATAACGACAAATAATATTTACCAAAAAAAATAACGACAAATAATATCAAATACGTTACTTTCGTTATAAAAATCAGTCAACACTTTAGTGCTTGACCGTGAAAAGAATCCAACTAGTACTGGAGTAGGTTTGTATTATTGTATACAGGTTAAAGAGATAAAGTACTTAGCCACCACTCCCACCGTCGGACACGGTGGTTGGTTCCTTCTGCAACCAATAGTAAGCTCTTGACGGGTTTGGTTTGTTCTCTGGATGGATCATCCACACACTTAAAACTGATCAATCATCTATCTTAATCAAAGTATGAACGTGGATTTTAAGCATTTCATATCAACATGATCTTAAATTACGGTCCACAAACGCTGTTCGTATCAATTTGTAGGAGTTCGAGCTTGAGCTAAAACCCTTATCCGAAACGCCAAGACCCAAATTGTTTCTTAAAATTCTTTATCACTCAAACCAGACTTGGTTGACCCAAGAAATGCATTTTGACAAAATGTGCATTGAACCTAGACACTAATCAAGGTGGAATGATTCTAGAAACTAGTTGGATGGCTGGAGGGGGCAAAAAAAAAAAAAGATAGAGCTGAATCAAACCCGCACGCAAACATTACATATACCATAGGAACATCCACCATAATGTGCACGTAGGCAGATGGGCTGGTCCCATTTGACATATAAGTCGTGTTCAATTATCAACCCAACCACTTGATCAATTCTCAAATCAAGACTCTCACATGTATCAGATATTTCCTGTCAAATTATGATACAGTTGCAAGGACCACACAAGAGGTGGAGGATGCACTTTCTTGCAACGCAAACTAGAGTGGTTGTTGGGAGTTGATTTTTTTAAAGCTAAGGAATGGAAGTTAGTTGTTGTGTGGAAGTAGTCTACATAGTTGTATTAGATCAAGAGACTTTGTTAATATTTTATTTTTATTTACTTTTCTTGTAGTTTGTTTCCGAATAAATTGTTGAGAAGTTAGTGGAAATTAGTTGATTAGCTGTTAAGGAAATTTAGTTTAAATAGGATTGCAATCCAACCCAAAATCATGAATAAAAATTCTATTCGATTATTTCCAAATTTCTCTCTGAACTCCCGAATCTCTCTTTCTTTTTTACTGTCTTTCTTTCCAAGTTTATTTTCTAAGATAAGTCCTAAAAATCTATTATTTTTGGCATCAAAACCTAACTGTTCATGGAGATCAGATAGAAAACGAATGCTGAGTTTAGAATAGAGATCACTGACATGGTTGCCAAGCATGACGCTACTCTGAATAAGCAAGAGGTAGCTATTGAGAAAACCAGTGCTAGTTGTGACCAGCTTAGCACTCTCAACCATACGCTGGTATAGCTGATTTTCAATCATTCAAGGTAACCTCTACACCAGCTACTTCCCCTGCACAACCCTCTCAAGTGGTGAGTCAGACCAACGTGAGAGAAATTACCAAAAATGGAACTAAGAATTCCAACCACCCACTCAAACTCCATTTTCCACGTTACAATGGAGAAGAGGAGCCCAAATGGTGGCTTTTTCCAGCTGAACAGTACTTCAATTACCAAGAAATTGAAGATGAGCAAAAAATATCATTGGCCACTTTCCACTTGGATGGAATTACACTCCAATGGTATTGGTGGATTACCAAAATCTGGGGTCCCATAACATGGACTGAGTTTTCCAAAGCCCTTCTCAAGAGGCTCGGACCAACAAATTATGAAGACTAGGCGGAAGCTTTGTCCAGACTCAAACAGATAACAACCGTAGGAATATACCAGAAGGAATTCGAGCGGCTCTCACATGAAGTGGACGCCCTACCTGAATCTTTCTTGGTGGGAAGCTTTGTGGTTGGCTTGAAACATGAGATTCGGTTGGAGGTTAAACTCAAGGGCCCTCGGACTCTACATGAAGCCATCAATGCAGCATGCATAGTAGAAGGAAAAAATCAGTTACACCGTTGTGATCAGTTTACGATGCGGGTTACCCCAGCAATGCCCAAGTCATCTAGTTCCCTGAATTCAGGGGTACTTGGATCAGTTCCAAACCAGCGAACCAACATACCCAATTTTTGAAAGTTAACTCCACAAGAGGCAAAAGAAAGAAGGGCCAAAAGTCTTTGCTTTTATTGCGACGAGAAGTTCACCCCGGGGCATCGATGTGTCAAGCTGTAAGTTTTCATGATTGGAGATGCCACAGAACCGAACTTTGAAGAAAGAAACAACTTTGAACCCGTTAAAGAGGGGGAGGAGATTGTGCCCGAAATATCTTTCCATGCAATCTCCGGAATCGAGCATCCATAAACGCTACAAGTTATAGGAAAGATCAATAACAAAAAATTTGTAGTTCTCATAGATGGAGGTAGTACACGCAACTTTATTGAACAAAGGATAACAACAAAGTTTGGATTACCTATAGAGACCAATAAGCGATTTCAAGTGATGGTAGCCAATCAACAGTATGTGGATTGTGTCGGCATGTGCAAAGGAGTTCGGATGTGGCTACAAGAATGCTTGGTGGAAGCTGACTTTTTTGTATTATCAAACGCATCTTGCCTTGTTGTTCTAATGGATTATGCGCACCTCACAATGTCTAATGGATTATGCGCACCTCACAATGTCGTTTACACTAAATGGTAAGGCATGCGTTTTTAATGGAATCCAACAGAATGAGATAGGGGCTTTGACACGAAAAGAGGCAGGTCAATTTTTAAAAAGTGGTTTATTGGGTACAGGATTCTTCATTCAAACGGTAACCTCCGAAAATTTCTCCACAAATTTCTCTCTAATGCCAACTAAATTGGATCAACTCCTATCTAATTATCAGAAGGTCTTTTAAACTCCTACTACTCTACCCTCTCACCGAAATTTTGATCACCAAATCTCGCTAATCCCTAATGCCTCTCCTATAAATGTATGACCCTACTGATACCCCTATTACCAAAAAATTGAGATCGAAAAACAAATATGGGAATTACTAGCTTCTGGGCTGATTAGACCCAGCAACGGTCCATTATCTTCCCCAATCTTACTTGTTAAGAAAGCTAGTGGACAGTGGAGATTCTACATTGACTACCGGGCATTGAACTCCATTGCTATTAAAGACAAGTTTCCCATCCCTGTTATAGACAAATTAATGGATGAACTCTTTCGGGCATGCCACTACTCAAAGTTTGACCTTAAGTTCGGGTACCATCAAATCCGAGTACATGAACCTGACATCCATAAGACCGCTTTTCAGACGCGTGAAGGTCATTACAAATTTGTGGTAATGCCATTTGTACTCACGAATGCGCCTTCAACTTTCCAAGGATTAATGAATGATATTTTTTGGCCCTACTACCATAAGTTTGTTTTAGTTTTCTTTGATGACATCCTTGTTTACTCCAAAACCTGGGAAGAACACCTGCAACATTTACAAATAGTCTTAGAAATTCTGAATCGACACGAACTTTATGCTAAACAAAGCAAATGCGTATTTGGGGTTTAACGAATTCAGTTCCTGGGGCGTGTCATCTCAAAAGATGGGGTAGAGCCCGATCTATCAAAAATATAGGCAGTTTAAGAATGGCCCACACTCACACCTGTACGTGACGTTAGGGGATTCCTAGGGCTAGCAGGAAACTATAGGAAGTTTATTCAGAATTTTGGATCTATTGCGGCAACAGTTAACTAATTGCTAGGGAAAGACAAATTCAAGTGGGATTCAGAACAGGATTACGCCTTCCACCAACTCAAAGTCGCCTTGACCCAAGCTCTAGTTCTTAGCCTTCTTAATTTTAGTCAACCATTCATCATCGAGTGTGATGTGAGTGGGACCAGGATTGGCGTTGTCTTGATACAACAAAAGCATCCAATAGCATATTTCAGTGAAAACCTCAAAGGAGCGTCACTGAAACTTTCAACATATGAGAAGGAGATGCTCACCATTGTCAAAGTTGTGAGGAAATGGCGCCCATATCTGATGGGAAATTCTTTCATTGTACACACCGATCACAAAAGTCTCAAGTTCTTATTGGAACAACGGATCATGACGGATGCTTAAGCACGGTGGTTGCCAAAATTGATCGGCTATGAATATAAAATTGAATACAAGCAGGGAAGCACAAATAATGTCGTTGATTCTTTATCAAGAAAGGCGGAAATAATGTTCCTAGCTCTCTCTCAGCCTAAAGCTGTGTAGTGGGAATTATTACAACATGAATGTGAGCAGGACCCGTATTACAAGCAGTTTGACACAAGCCCAAATGCTAATAAGCTTGGAGGAGTTTGGTTTTTATATGACAAGGTACTTTTAAGTCCTAAATCATCTATAATTCCTGTGATTTTATTTGAATTGCATGAAACTACTTTTGGAGGGCATTTTGGTTTTTACAAAACACTAGCCCGTTTACGTTCAAACTTTATTTGGGATGGAATGCGACAATATATACGAGCATATATTCGGGATTGCGATGTCTGCCAAAGGAATAAATCGAAAAATATAGCTCTCATTGGCTTATTGCAACCATTGCCAATCCTTGAGAAAATATGGACAGTCGTTTCCATGGACTTCATTGAAGGGTTGCCTACTTCTAGAGGGTGCCAGGTGGTCATGGTGATAGTAGATAGACTCTCAAAATATGCACACTTCGTCCCTCTTGCTCATCCGTATACGTCTATAACGGTGGCTAAAGCGTTTATTACCCATGTTGTCAGGTTATATGGAATTCCCACCTCCATTGTAAGTGATAGAGGCGGTGTATTCTTAAGCACTTTCTGGAAGACATTGTTCCAATTGTAAGATATGAAGCTTAACATGAGCTCCAGCTACCGCCCACAGAGTAATGGGCAGACCGAAGTTGTTAATCAAACTTTGGAACAATATTTACAGTGCTTCACGGGGGACTAGCCACGAAGGTGGAAGGATTGGCTGCCATGGGCAGAGTACACTACAATACCGCAACTCACTCCACTACAAAGATCTCTCCCTTCCAAGTCGTTTACGGGACTCCTTTGCCTTCAGTTCTACAGTATGTTCCGGGTACTACACGACTTGAAGCTATTGATACCTACCTTCAAGATCGTGATGCCATGTTAAGAGAGTTGAAGCTCACTTTGCTACAAACACAAGACAGAATGAAAAGTCTTGCAGATCAACGACGTCGAGATGTGAAATATGAAGTTGGAGATTACGTCTACCTGAAGCTCCAGCCATATCATCAGTCTACCGTAGCATTTCGGTCTAATGTGAAGTTGACACCAAGGTTTTATGGACCTTTTTGCATCGTTGCTAGAATTGGAGCTGTAGCCTACAAACTTGAGTTGCCAGCTGATTCACGAATTCATGATGTATTTCATGTAAGCCAACTCAAAAAAAAGATGGAGTTCACACCGGTGACGTCACCACAGTTACCGTCATCATCTACTAAAGCTGTTGTTCTTCCACAACCAAAAGCAATGTTGAATCAGAGAATCATTCAAAAAGCAAAGTATTGAGCCCGAGATGAAATTATGATTAAGTGGCAGGGAGCACCATCGAAGGACGCCACATGGGAAGACCTCCGTTGGATCAAGAAAAGCTACCCAAATTTCTTTTCCCATGCAGACAAGAGAAATTTGAGGGAGGAGGAAGCTGATACGGTTGCATGGACCATGCAAGAGGTGGAGGATGCACTTTCTTGCAACGCAAACTAGGTGGTTATTGGGAGTTGATTTTCTTGAAGCGTGAGGAATAGAAGTTAGTTGTTGTGTGGAAGTGTTCTAGATGGTTGCATAAGATCAGGAGACTTTGTTAATATTTTATTGCTATTTACTTTCCTTGTAGTTTATTTCCGAATAAATTGTTGAGAAGTTAGTGGAAATTAGTTGATTAGCTGTTAAGGAAATTTAGTTTAAGTAGGATTGTAATCCAACCCAAAATCATGAATAAAAATTCTATCGGATTATTTCCAAATATTTCTTTGAATTCCCGAATCTCTCTTTTTTCGTTACTGTCTTTCTTTCCAAGTTTATTTTCTAAGATAAGTCCTAAATATCTATCAAATACATCATCGTAATAAATAATTTATTTTAAATATACAATTAATTATTTCATGTGCATTTAAAAATAAGAATTATAAGATTTTTTAATGTTTTAAAATCCAGACTAGAAGTTAAACTTATAAGACTAGTGATTTAATGTTTAAAAGGTTCAATCGGCATTACATCGTTATAAAACTTGTTAAAGATTGAATAAGATTGAAGAATTTGAAATAATACTGAAGAAGATTGTCCTAAATTTAAGATTTAATTAAAAAAGAGATTGTTAAATGAAAATTAATTAGTTCACACAAGTTGACCGATTAATTAATAAATTGATCAATTTTTAACAAAAATGATTATTAAAATAAATCAAACCGAAAAGTTAAAACCGAATTAAAAATTTGACAGATTTAAAGCTTTTATGATTAAACCACCCGAACTAGTTCGATTTTTTAATCGTAGAGATTTCTCATATAATTTGTTGTGCGTTATAACAAAAATATTTTATTATGACTATATTTATTGAATAAAATTTTAATAATGACTTTTTAAGTTAAATTTAATTTTTTATTTACAAGTTGTTAACCTTTTAATTTTTTCTATCTTTGAGTTTGTTTTTAATTTATAAGTTAGTAGGGCCATGATAGGTGAGTAATTAGGTTTCAAGTATTTGCTTTGTTTTATTATGCATATGAAAAGTAGTAAGTGCATTTATTGAAAAAGAAGACTTTTAGTTTGTAGTTTAACTAATTAAAAATAAAAATTTTAATATTTATTTTGCCATAAATTTTCAACAAAAATTTTATTAAAAAAAAGAATTTTTATGAAAATTTGAATCAGCACATTCTTGTATCCTCACATGACTAAATCGTCGATTATAAGATCTCGAACTCAAAATCGGCAGGAGTCTGCCACTTGCCAACTTTCCTTCTCTTTACTTTTCCTCCTAGATTTCTCCGGCCCAGCCGCGCCGATGAAGTAGTTTTCTGAAGCATTATACCTGTCTGTATATTATATAGCTCTAATGTACAGTCTTTCGATGAAGTAGTTTTCTGAAGCATTATGCCTATCTGTATAGCTCTAATTTACAGTCTTCCTTCCGATTGTCTTTCTACTCGCTCATTCTTATGCACATGTGAGGTTTGACATGTGAGGCCGGATTGCAATTTTTGGTATATATATTTGTGTGCGCGCGTGTGTGTGTTTGTAAAAAGATATTCCAATCATATGTAAATTTAACTTTATTTGGCTTTTGTGATTTCTTTTTCTCTGTTGAATCTATTTGAAGCTGAGTAATGTTCTTGAATCTGATTTATGTTGTGAGTCAAAACAATTGGAAACATCGCACAAAATTTGCCAACCTGATTTGGGATCAGTTGTTCTGTTCCCAAATTTTTGTTTTTCGGTTAGCGATCAAATTTATTACAATAAATGTTGTTTTGTTCCCAAATTTTTGTTTTTCTATTAGCAATTCAATTTAATATATACATTAATTAGATGTAAAATTTCGCAAATTCGTTCTATCTTAGACTTTTGAGGGTCTGATATGAATATGTAGATGAGATGAATTGTAATAAGATTAGAACAACAAAGTTGATACAGGTGATCACGTCCCTATGACGAAACTGGATTAGATTGCGGCACTCTAACAGTCCATTAATAGTATTGTTGATAATGCTAATCTTTTATGCAAAATAGTAATCACAATGACTTGTCGAACAGATCAATTTCATGACCTTGACTGAAAACAGTGGATTCATAAATGAAAGGAAAAGGTGGGACTAGATTATCTGGTTCATTACTTTATGTATATTCTATTCTATAAAAATTTATTTATTTAATAAATGAGACCTAAAAAAAATTAGACAGACAATACGATCATCTGCTACGAAAGAGATATTTATATGACATATAGCTTATGTCATGAAAAGAGATATTTTGCGTTTGTTAGAAAACCAGCGAATCAAGTTGCTCATACCGTAACTAGAGCAGTTAATTCTATGTTTGGCATTGACTGGGGGATATGCCCTCTTTCTTTTTTGTATGACGTTTTAACATTGGTTCTGAATAATATGCGCTGAGCGCAATCGTTAGTGTAAAAAAAAAATCTCTAATCAATGAAATTCAATGTATCCATTGATTAGACAAAAAAATCTCCCAAATTCATTCCCAACGTAGACTTCTGAGTGGATTGGATTGCAGCAAAAAAATCTCCCAAATTTATTCCCAACGTAGACTTTTGAGTGGATTGGATTGCGAAGCTGCTAACTGTCCATTAGTGCTGTTGATAATTGTTCATCTTTTATGCAAAATAAGAATCACATTGAACTAAGCCAAGCCGGGTTCAGGCTTAATCTATCATTAAATATGTCATTCTAAGTTTGGTCGGATTTGTGTCGAAACTCGAAATCAAAACAATGTTTTGTCTATTTGATTGGGATCGGGTTAAGCTTTCAGGCTCAAATTTTGCTTGAAGCTCAGTTAGTTAAGGTATGGTTTGTTGACTTTGGGCTAAATCGGATCCAGTTTCCTGACCTTAACTGAAAATAGTTTGGAATCCCAAATGAAAGGAAGAGATCGTCACAAGGCATATAGCTTACGCCATGAAAACTACGTCATCGACCTCTATAAGATTCGGCCCACACTCACAATTTTGATAAGGTTGGCCATTATCATTATCATTCTCGTATAAAAAAGTAACAAGTGGCACTAAAGACTAAAGAGAGTCAAATTATTTCTTTAAACATGCATATTTGTGAATTTCTATAAATTAACACACCACCAACACATACTCTTCACACACACAAACACACACACTAGCAAAGTCCCAAGTGTATTGCTCTTCGGCGGCGGTGAAACAAACTATATCGGAAAGAAATGGATCGAGACACAGGAAGCTCCGGCTCCGGCTCCGGCTCTTATGCCAACCTTCCTCAACCTCGCGGGAAGACAAAGAACGACATGTTGGCCGGAATTGTTGGTGGCTCTTCTTCAACAACAAATAAGTAAATCGTCCATCTTCATTAGTTACACCCTCAAAGAGATATATAGATAACTTGAAGGTGGTCCTTTTTCTTTTGGTTTTAGAATAAGATGGTTTGTGTTTGAAGCTCTTAAAAGGGCATGCATGATCTTGTATATTCTATCTGAATCTAATCAATATATGAAGCTTACTTAATTTCCTACAACTCGTTTTGATTAATTCCTGTTTATTTATGAAAAAAATTAAAAAAGAAATCACGAAGAGTAAGATGAAATTAATCAGAAAAAACTGAATAAATAAATAAATAAGACTTTAGCTTCACTCGTATTCTTGAGATCATAAGTTTGTTGTAAAAATATATATAAATTATGTCGTGAAGAGTATTATTTATTTATTTATTTAAATTACAAGTTCAAATAATTAAAACAGTCTTTTTGTAAAAATATATAAGAAAAGTTGCCTATATTAATAATCCCCTCCAAGAAAGTTTTGTATACGATTTACGTTGACTTTTATTTATTTAATTATAACATTACTTCTTATCATCAAAGTAAAGAAATATATTATTAAAAGAAAAAAAAAGTTCTTCACGTATATGCCGTAAGCAATATTATTACACTGAGCATTTTGTTATTTCATTATACCAATAACGACAACAGGGCAGTGATTAATCATCAGCTGAATAATGAAATATGTGAAGACTCCTTGTGCGTAAAAGTGTACAGAATACGTAGGAACCTGAGGAATCTTGGGGTTCCAAATTTACATCATTTAGATTCTTGGGGTGGGATCGTAGGAGCTTATGATTAGTTTGGCTAAATCGGGATACCTAATGTAATTATAT
>JANZLH020343009.1:0-13681 GCA_026770325.2 Erythroxylum fimbriatum
CAAGCAAAATTGGGGACCTCATCGTATGAAAAGCTTCGAAAGGTCAAAGCCTCAGTAGGGTACTTTAAAGAGTTTGGATGTGTATGTTACGTATTTGTACTCGATCACCTACGTAGCAAATTTGATAAAAGGTAATACCCTGTATATTTGTTGGATATGATAGCCGTCATAAAGGATAGAAGTGTTGTGACCCGACTACAGGACAATGCTACGTAAGCAGGAATATTGTCTTTGATGAGGCGTCTTCTTGGTGGTCACCACAAGCTGTATTATTACCAGATTCAAAAGAAATAGAGGAGCAGCTACAACAACGATTAGAAGAATCTATAGAGGTTGATAAGACTCAACCAATTGAAGAATCTAGAATTGATACTACGTAACCAAGTAAGGAAGAGTCTATGGAGATGAGGCTGTTAGAAGAGAAAAGCCCATGGCAAACAGGAATCTATTATTTAACTCCAGAAGAAATAAGGCCAAGTCAGATAGAGGACTTTGAAGAAGATGTTTAACATCCATCGCCTCAACCACGAAGGTCAACTAGACAAAGAAAGCCAAATCCAAAGTATGCAAATGCAACAATAATAAAGGAAATTAGTTTGAAAGAGCCGATAAGTTATAAAGAAGCGTTACAAAGCAAGGAATGGCAACAGGCAATGAATGAGGAAATTCAAGCATTAAAACAAAATGAAACTTAGGATTTGGTACCGAAGCCTGGAGGAGTAACACCCATCTCTTGTAAATGGGTCTATAAGAAAAAGACTCGACCAGATGGAACAGTTGAGAGATACAAGGCATGACTAGTGGCTCGTGGTTTTTCACAGAAGTATGGGTTAGACTATGAGGAGACATTTAGTCCAGTGGAAAAGATTACAACCGTTCGTATGCTCCTAGCACTTGCTATTAAGTGACCGTTTCACCACAATAGCTTAAGCTGTTGTGTGAGGCCAACTTAATTGGTTTTATATATTCACTAACACAATCCCTGCTTTATATTACTCATAGTAAATTTTACTACATAAATATTAAAGCATGTATTAGCTATTAAATTCATTCTTTGACAAAAATCAATCACAAACTTACTCATATAGAAATGAATGCTTATTTAGCTATTAAATTTTAAAATTAATGTGAAATACACATGTGAGCAAATATATTAAGTAATACAAATAAAAGTATTTTTACTTTTATTTTAAATTTCATTCAATTAAAATTATTACGTGATATGATTTGTAATTAAATACGTAAATTAAGGAAGACTTTAAAGAAAAGAATCTAAGAATCGGTTATCATAAGGTGACACATGACATTTTCTTTAATGCTATGAAGCATTTTCAATCTCTATAAATAAAAAGAGTTCAACTCATTTTAAGGGGAGAAGATTCAAGTTAAGAAGCATCATCAAACCCTATGGTAACTACATATGCGTTTAAAGTTTAAGATACTTTGAAACTTTGTAAAGTCTATAAAGAGAAAAATCCAACTTACCAAAACTCACATAAGAACTAGCAAGTGACCCTCACAAAGACAAGTAAGACTCACGTGCGAAATCAAGATAAGTGGCATTTGCATACTATACTAAGATTCAAGGATCAAATCAGAGGATTCAAGAGTAAATACAACTTCATTATAATCATAACTAAATTGATTTTGTGGCAGATTTTATTTTTTAGTTCAGTCAAACAAGATAAAATTTTGGCACGCCGAATGGGGAGACTTTTTACCTCTAATCTCTTTCATTCAATTTTCAAGAGGTTTCGAATTTCAACATCTAAAGATGTCTTTAAATAGTCATATGATAATAAGGATTGTCGAGAAGGTTGTAGAAAGCTTCAACGTCATCTTCAATCATACTTCCCCTCTTAGAGTCAATCACAAATTAAATACGAACCTCTAGCAGAGAATATATTACAGTCAAGCCTTCCAGTTAACATTGACACCTAAAACTACTTTGCTAACTCCATTATGGCTCATAATTTTCAATGCTTCATATGCTCTAACAAGAAAAAGTTGAAGGTTATGATTTCAAAGAAACTTCGTTGAAACTATTGTGGCGCTTGGAGCTCCTCAAGATGGCCTAGAACTCCCTCAAATTGATTCCTGTGATGCAATGCATATATGATAGCTAGGGCTACCTCTTTAGAACACTGGGTTGTGAATATGACACAGATCTTAGAAGCTCATATGACTTTAAATTAAATAGAAAAGATAATCCGACGACTTATTCCATAAATAATTATATGTTAAACAAATAAAGAAAAGGGAGGTTGATGACCTTTTTAAGCTAGTGACCCATAAGACCAATCACTATAAACACTTAATGAAGACTCAGAAGAGTTGAAGTCATGCAAGAATTTGGCCAAGTTATTGTTGCATAAGGGATCTGTTAAGTCAAAATGATTTTACGAAATGTTTTTGATGAAGAACAAATAATAATAAAATGAAAAGTAGACGAAGCAAATCTGAAAAGCAGACGGAAGCTAAAATAAAAAGCAGACGAAGCAAATCAGAAAAGCAGACGGAAGCTAAAATGAAAAGCAGACGAAAGAAAAGCAGACGAAAAAAAGCAGACGGAAGAAGCAAAGCATGTCAGATGACGAATCAGTCTGAGTTAGTTACAGAACTCAACTGAATAACTAATTCTTTAAAGATTAAGAAGCAGTTATCAAGAAGCAGTTGAAGACAAAGGCTATAAATATGAGTCGGAGTTGAAGATTGCAGAAGTTACTGAAGTTAGCGAATTCTTGAGAGAAATTATTGTGTGAAAAATCTAGAGCTATTTTTTCTGTAACAAAGTTCGAAACACCTTTCAGTTGAAAGTGGTGCAGATAGCCTGAAAAGACTAAGTGTGAAAGAATACTGATTGTAAGAGACCTGAAGAGACTCGAAAACAAAGAATACTTGTAACGTTTTGAGAGATAGTGGAATCTCAGAAAGATATTTGAGTACTTGACGTAGCCCACGGTTTGGGGTGAACCAGTATAAAAATCGTTGTGTCAACATCTCTCAACTCTCAATCTCTCTCTTAACTCTCAATTTTCGATCTTACTAGTTTTACACAAGTCTTCGAAAATATTTTACAACTTTGATTTTCAGTAGCTTTTGTGAAAAGAACAAGGTTCTTTTAATGAATTCTTTTACGAAGGGGTTTAACGAAAAAGAATACACAATTTAACCCCTCCTTCTTGTGCATTTGTATATCGTATAATAAGTCTTGTATTAATGTGTGATTCACTTCAAAGGGAACCTCCTTTGCAAATCTTTGTACCTTTCCTGAGCCTCATAAAGTGACTTCCCATCACTCTACCGAAAGCTTGTAATTTCCTTGATTATCTTTGTGATTTTCGTGAGGGGGGAAGTACTTAGCTAAGAATGCTCGCACTAATTGCTCCCAAGTTATAACATTCACAGGGCTTAGTGAGTGATACCATGCCTTAGCTCTATCCCTTAGTGTGAAAGGGAAGAGCCTCATCTCGATGGCATCTTCCAACATCCTATGATATTGAAAAGTATCGCATATTTGTAAAAATTGACTATATGAGCATTAGGATTCTTATTAGTTAGCCCATAAAATTGAACATTAGTTTGTAGTATGTTTAATAAAGTTATTTTTATTTCAAACGAAGATGCTTGATAGGTGGTTTCAGCGGTTGGTTCCTTTGGTTTCATCCTTGCTAAAACTCTTAATGAAATTCCTCAGCCATGGTTGCTTCGGTATTCTCTTCTTCTTCATGTCTAACTCTTTAGATTGCTAGCTATAACTAGGTGATGTCAAGTTCTAAAGTTTAGGCTATTTGACCCCAATTCCTAGTAAATCTTGTGTTCATGTAATTGCACGGACATAAGAGTGACGAAAACTCTTTAGATAAAAGAATTAAACTAATCCTAATAATTTCCCCTGCAACGATGACAAAAACTTGTTGAGCAAGTTTTAATCTTAAAAAACCCTCAATATGCTGCAAGTGCACGGGTTGTGAATGTAGCATATAAGGTGTCCATCCCTCAAGGAGTTGGTGGGCTCTCACCAATCTAATTCTAAATTATCTAATACCTAAAAGGATTATTAAAATGAAAAGAAAAACTAAAAAAAAACGTCAATATTGATTGATTGAAAATTAAATTATAGAGTCAACACACAAGAAATCAAAATTGCTCACCACCAATTGATAATTGAAATTCAACCAAGGAAGATTAAAAATTAAGGGAGACGAGATTTATCCTATCATTAATGCTAACTTAGTTGCTTTTATGTTAATGTGGTGTCGGTTATAGACTATCGTAGGGTGGATTACTCTCTTTTAAGTTATAATCACTAAGCCCTAATTTATAAATCTTAATTAAGTCGCATTACTGAACATGTAATCTCTCGATTAACAATAAGCCCACAACCTAATCAGATCTTAAGCATTCTATTAAGCAATCGGTTCCTCATATAAGATCTCTCTCCATATAATTAACGATTTGAATATTTGTGTGGTCTATTCAGTGGTTTAATTCTCATTAACCAACCCAATCTTTTTGCATTCAGTTCACTCTCTCGATCTATTACTGAAGCATGCAATTAAAACAAATAATCACAACACCTAGATGGATTAACACAAAAACAACTAGATTAACATTAAATCAATAACAAATCCCTAAAGAAAAGTTAGCCAAGATTCATCATCATCAATCCCATCTCATACATTAAATACATGAAATAAAAGATGGACATAAAGAAAGTAACTTGGAGGATTGGAGGTTGAAGGAGTTGAAGCTCCACCTTCTTCTTTCTCTTCTTTCTTCCTCTTCTTTGGATCTTTCCCAATGTAGCAAAATGGAGGCACAAAAATTTAGGGTTCTCCTCTATACTCTGTAATTTTTTCTATTTAGGGTAAAACCTAGGTTTTAACTGGGCCAAAAAGTTTGAAATAACCCCTGAAAGTTGAGTTTTAGAAGTCGGTCTGTGTCTGCCACAATCGTGGGCCTGAATCTTCCACCAGGCTTCCTCCAAATCTTCTCCATTCTTCCAAACACATCAAGGCACCTCAAATATACAAAATTAAAGCTTAATATCATGTTCTAACCCTTATAACACTCAAAACACATATATCTAACCAATTAACACGATTCTAAACCTAAACATACATGAATCAATTAATTAATCAGTAAAATCATACTAAAATGCTTATTAAAACATAATGCAACCTACAACTATCAAAGTCCAATCCTCCTCTCCTAATTTTAGTCCCAAACAACATATTAGGATGAAACAAAATTGCATAACATTTAAGTTCATTTGTAATTTTTTTAATAAATACAAGGTTGATTGATAGTTTTAGCACATGAAGAATGACTTGGTTGTATAATATATATATCTTTTATTCCTACAACAGTAGCTAACAAACCATTAACCACTTAAATCTTCTTATAATTAGGGCATGGGGATATAAGAATGAGAAAATATAAGGAGATCATATGATTTATGGCAACAAAGTTAGTTATACCAATATCAACATAATATTTGTCTGAGGCATTCATATAAAAAGAAAATACAAGTTTAAATGTGTGTGCCAAAGAACTAGCTCTAGAGGACTTCTCAAGAAATCCCAATAAATTTCTATGTTTCTCGATCTCCCCATTATTAAAAAAATCTTTATTTGAACCTTGGACAATTCAAATCTAAACATACTGGACACAATAAAAAGAAAAAGAATTAAATTCCAAGAAAAATGAAGCAATCAAGTCTGGACGATGAAAATCTCCTAAGGAAAAACCCTAAGGATCTAATACCATATCAAAAAATAGAAGGGAAATTGAATTATGCATTTATTTAGGATTATATGTTTATAAGAAATAATCTCTAAGAATAGGAATCAATTTCATAGGATTCCACACTCACCTAGGAAAGGGAAACAGTCTCCTTTTATTCTACAATCTTTATAATTTTAAGATATTGACTTTCTCAAAATGGTGGCCATCTAATATACAACTTGACACTTTTCAATTAGTTCAAATGCATTTTATATGATGAACATGTCATAACAACATAATGCTTATAATACCATGCTAAATTAATTTCTTTTAAATCAATGTACACATATTTATTCAAATTAATAAACAAAATATTGAAATGAATAATTCATCAAATAAATTAATAATTTGATGACAACTATCCTCGAAATAGGTCATCGAAATTCAAACATAATTACAATTTATAATAAATGAACTTTCAAATTCTAGAAAGAAATTTATTAATGTACAAGGAAATGGTTTTAAATGGTGAATTTAACAAAAAAAACATAATAACATAAACCATTTCATTCTTCAATGTTATATGCAATTTAGGTTTCCAAAAGAACATAAACACTCTGTGATCATAGCAAGAAAACAATATATTCAGATTGTCAAATAACTTTGGATGTAATTTGACACTAGTTCAAATAATTTTTAAGATAACGTAAATTCATCTTTTACATATTATATTCAACTTTCTTCATCTTTTTAGAAAACATAATTTAAAATTCTAGTATAGATATGGTAGGAATAAAAATGCTTTCATTACTAATACTGAATAAAAAATCACACTTATGGACTAGACTTGTCTTATATCAAGATTAAAGGATTTCATTTCTTGAAGATTCTTCGTTAAATTTCTTATCTTTTTATTTCTTAGCCTCTTTATGTGTTTTTAGGGAAAAAAATACATATATGAAAAGTTACTTAATATTTTTCAAGCACCATTAGTTCAATATTCAAGATAGATATTGCTCATCGATGTAATCTTTACAAGCTCAAACAAAATTTTCATTCCCTAAAAATAAATAGTTAATATGGAGTAGAAAATAAATATACAATGATAATTATGGTTGTATATCACCTCATGTCCTTCATAAAGTCCATTCAATAAATCAAACAAGAACATGATTAACCACACAAGTGTGTAGTTAAATGTGTCCAATAATATCTTATATGCACACAGTTTGTTATATGATTGTGTCATCAATCGTGTCCTTCATATCAACACAATATTAAATGAAACATAGTTTTGTACATAAGCATATAGTCTACCTTGTCATTCATATTGTCCATTCAAAAATAAAACATGAATATGATGGACCACATAAGTTTTTAGATAAACATGCCCATCAATACCTTACATCAACATGGTTTAGAACATAAGTGTTTTATTACTGCCTCCTTCATATCGTGCATTCTCACATTCTAATATGAATAAGGTTGACCATAAGGATGTTTATTTAACCACTTCTAACGCAACCTTAAATAAACATCGTTTAACTACAAAAGTTTGTTCTCACCTTTTTCTTCTTATATAAATACGGTATGGTACATATGCATGTGGTCAAACATGTACTTCATATAGTCCATTCAAAAAGGTCTTACATGAATACAGTTGACTGCACAAGTGTGAAGCTAATCATGCCTAACTAACCTCAATTTAGCTTCCGCCACTTCAAGACTAAATATGAACACATTTTAGTTTGTTGCGTATGGTTGACCATATACTTCATATAGTCCATATAAAAAATCAAACATGAACATAATTGATCACATGAGTGTGTAGTTAACCATGTCTAAAAAGAACTTTTAAAGGACATAGTTATTTTCACACTTCATATAATTTATTTTAAACTATATATGTAACTATATATAATGAATGATAGAATGGGTTTTGGTACAAAAATGAGGTATTATATATATATAGTCTACTAGTATAGTTTGTACTTAGGCCTAATGTTTTTAGTACTTAGCTATAGTACAATGATTTTAAAGTGTATATGCTATTTATACGTAACATAGGCATAGTATTGTTTGTATAGTTTCCAATTCTATTTTTATTGAGCTATAATATTCTTAGTGTTTATTTATGTTATTCTTATTATATATTGTAGTTGGTACAACCTTTTAATGATTAACCTTATTATTTGTACACAAAGGTGGTATTATACATACTGTGACTTGGTATAATTTATATTAAGATAAGATATTTCGTGCACTCGGTCATGATATTCTCATTTTAAAGTAAAGATGTTACTTATATGTAATGAATGAGGAATGAATTTTGGTATATAGTCATGCTATTGTATATATAGTATTCTAGTATAGCTTCTTATACTGAGGCTTGGTATTCTATATAATTAATTATGGTATATTGATTTTAAAGTTTCTGTGTTACTTATATGTTATTAATGATGATATTTTTTATGTTAGGCATTATGTTGTTTGTTTTATGTCTTTTAGCATTGTTTGTTATGTGTCTTTTAGCATTTTATATTGAACTCTTATATTCTTTGTACTCATTCATGACATTCCCCTTTTAAACTGCAGTTGTTACAAACTTTTGATGACAAAGTATTTTTTGTATAGGAGGATAATATTATATATACTGTGTCTTGATATAATTTATTGTAGTAGCCCATTCTTATACTTAGGAATTTAATTTTTAGATTGAGTAATCATATGAAGTGCATTTCATTTGCATATACACGTGAATCATGTTCTAGGGACATTGTAAAAATAGTACATGCACACATTGATATATCCCAAGGTATGAAAGATCTTAAATAATTATGACATGCTTGTGTATTGATTATATCTTGAATTTTGTTTGATGAATTATAATTAGTGAATTAGGAATTATTGTTACAATAGAGTGATTGATAAGGTGATATGTGCATCTAGTCTAGGAAAAATGTTAACGGACAAGACAAAATGATACATGGGAAGTTAGGTTGAATGAACATATGAGATGGTGACATGTGGCATCAATAATAAAGTGACAATTGGCTTGAATAAAAGAGTGAAAAATGGAGGTAGAGTTGAGTGACATATGGTCTAGAGATTAAATGACAATTGGACTAATAAGGGAGTGAGAATTGTGAGTGTAGGAGAAAAACACCTAGTATGGCTCTTAGCTTGACACTTGGTATTACACATGCCCATTTTCTTCACCACACACCTCACGCACTTCTCTCACACTTGCAAGACCACCTTCTTTCATGTTTTGGTCTTATTGTTTCTTCTTTCCTCCCACCTACAACACTTTTACACAATCCCTAAACCCTTTAAAGTTTTGCTAAAAATTTCGTAACCCTCATCTTGTAAATTGAAACTATTTAATCCCATCTTGTTTTTAATGTATGTTTGATGCTTGGGAGACTTGCTTAGCTTATTGATTGAGGAAATCTTGAGGCAAACAAGTAATTATTTGATTACTTTACATCCATATAGATTGATTAGGGATGAATTGAGATAAATTGCATGTAAAGTTGATGATGAGATGTGCTTAAAAAGTGATGAATGAATTGGTTTTGTTTTGATGTATGAAAACCCTAGGTTATAGATTGTTTTGAGAATGAATTAGGTTGAGATTAGAGGTATGTTGAAGAAGAATTTACGCTAAGAAAGATGCTAATGTAATGTTTTTGGACTGGAAAATAATTAGGGTGTAACATGTAAGATATCCATTCATCACATGAACTAATAAGCTACATTTGATTGTACATCCTAGAAATTAAAAAAAATTACAAGCCTCTTAGGCCTAAAATATTCTTCTTAGACTTGGATCTTCCACTTCGAACTCTTATCTCACATGACCTGGCCCATTTGGTAAATAAAATGTCATGTCATTTATAAAAACCGAATTTTGTCACTTTGAAAATAAACATTTCAGTAATAGATTTTCACAAATCCAAATCTTTGTCATGACGAAAAAATCCAGCACTTGTTTTCATTAAAACTGAAACTTATTCCATTAAAACAAAAAAATAGCACTTTGCTTTTTATCAAAACTAAAACTTGATTCATTCCAGCACTTGTTTTTACATAAAAAATCAAAACTTGATTCATTGAAACAAAAATCCAGCATCTTAGTTTTCATAAAATCGAAACTATGCTAATACACAAAAGGATACACCAAAAACCTTTACCCCTCCATTTCTTCAATCCATGGCTGCTTCATTTTCATCATTACATCAATTTGTACATTACAAAATTAAAAAAAAACAGAAAAATGAAGACAAGGACGAAACATGGTGATGATAGACCACCCTCCATGTTACAAACCAAATGAAGAAATCTTACATGGTAAATCTAATTTCTATGGACAACCAAAAAAGCTAACATACACCATATATATTTCTATCACCTAAAAATATTTATAATACAAAAATGATTGTCATCCTATAAATCAACCATATAGGAACCGAAATCATTCATAATAAAACTGGCTCTGATACCAATTGTTGGATCGGAAATGAAAACATGCAATATTTAGTTAAACAGTAGATTTCAAAACTTTTTTAGAAATCATAATGCAGCGGAAGCAAGATAACCAAATCAACATGTTAATCCATACATGATATGGTATAAGGATAATAGTTAACATAAGAACAAGATAGTAGAAATATTACCGACTCCTTTGCTATAGCTTTAACTCCTCGTTATGCTATCCTATCCTCGGCAATGTATCCTCTCCAAGATGATGTATCCTCTTCTTCTTGGTATTGTTTCCTCTTCTCGATATTGTATCCTCAACCAATCTGATCGACCACTTGTTCTTCTTGGACAACTTGGTTAACAAGATCCTTTGTGGGAAAGAAGAAGAAACACTTTTGGAGGAGATTTTTCTTAGAAGAAAAAGCTAAAATGAGATACCTTATCATGCAAGTTTTGGCCCTCTCATGTAAGATAGGAGAGAGAGTGATAAAAATGCAAGAACACCTTCTTACACACTCACACTTTTGGTTAACCTAAAAGGAAAGAAGAGAGGAGCATCAAATGCATCACTTCTTCCTTTAATCAATCATAAAGAAGCCAATAAATGAGACTCTTCACATTTATCTTTAAGATGGCTGTATGAAAAGACTATTAACCTAATTAAAACATATCAATTTCAGTTTTGGTTGATGTAAGAAGGAAGATGGTCCATAAAATGTACGTCTTTCTTCTTTAATCCAATGAATGCTAATAGGTTACATGCTATCATTAAAAGATAACCATTAAACCATTTAGTGGTAAGATCATAACTCCATTTAATGATGATAATGCATGATAAATACCACCTTTATTTAGCAATTTAATGCCAAATGTACAGCTGCACAATCAACCCATTAAAATCAAAATTGCTTCTCCTTTCTTTAAATTTTTGTTAATATAATTAATCTAATCAATTACATTAAACCAAAGTCTAGCCCATTTCTAAATATACATTTGGGCTTCAAATTAACCATTAATTAGTGTAAGCCCAACATTCAATCATGGGCTTTAAAAACCTCCATTTATATTTCTTACTTTGCTTGATAACCTTCCTTGAAGTCATGTGGGGAATCTTATCGGACTTAGATAATTTAAGCTCAAATAAGCCCAGAATTAATTTAATCTCATTAAAATTAATTCTAGCTTATTAACTAAATGTCACTCCACTAAAGACAGTTAGTTGAACTCTTGAATTACTAAATATTATGAGAACACATATTTTCATGTCTAATTGCAAATTCTATTATGAACCTTATTATAGCCATCCGCACAATAAAGGGTAAAATTACCGTTTTGCCCTTATGTTGGTTTTTCCTTCTAAATCTCCCATTTTACTCTATATGGTGATTAATACACAAGATCTCATCTTGGTGTTAAAACTTGATGGGTAACTAGTCTATCAAACTACTGGCGCCAATTTAATCACCAATCTCCTTAAAACATCTAGAAGTGATAATATTACTATAAAATCTTTATTTGAATGAATGTTCCCTGATACATATTTCAATTAATAATTTCAACATGCAGACACTGGATTCATATTCTGTAAAAATCCATTCCGATCATATCAAGAATTATAATGAAACGCATTTGAGTTCACCACTCATCAAGATTATGGTCTATAATAAGTAAATGCTTAAGTTGTATATTTTAAGATTAAAGTAACGACCCACTTTATTCTTAAAAATATACTTGATTCTAGATTCATTTAATAGTGTCATTATCAATAGTCAACTACTATCATGATATGAAACTCATCATTCCCTTGAAGTAAACTCCTTTACGTACATGGAGATAAATCGCAACACTACAGTCTAAACCATAATCAAGCGACCAATTTGATTATTTAATTGTGAATCCATTAATTTATATTCTTATAATATACATGTTTCCCATACATCTCTATGTATATGTATATTACTTACAAAACAATATCGGTACGTTATGACTAGATATATAATGCTTATAAAAACCAAACTCTTTTGTTTTATTAATAATAAATATTTTCATTACAACACTGTAACTGAAGAAGATTAAGTTACATGTAAATACACTTGCTTTTCAGGGAACTATATTTATGTAACTCCAACAATTTGGTTATTAACTTCCCAAAACTTCCATTAGTGCATGCTATTTATGGTTATTAACTTCCCATAACTTCCATTAATGCATGTTATTCATGACCATTAACTTCCTATAACTTCCCATTAATGATGGGGTTATAGGAGGCCAAAGAGGGTAGAAAATAGTCAACATTTTCATGCATCTTGTGTGGGACATAAGTGAGAAAGAAAGGTTCTTTCTTTCACATACACTTTTTTTCTCTCTATCTCTCACAAGAGTTCTTGTCTTTATTAGCACAAAGAAAGAATTCTATCTCCTAGTGAGGTTTCATCCTTCTATCTTCATGTGGACTTTCATTAAAGATGGTCTATGTTGATCGTTGTGGTTTACAACAACCCAACGCGAAGAAGATTAAAAAGCGAAGGAGATTGTCGGAAAGGACATGTAAACGTATTACATTTTTCGTTTTTGTTTTCTATATCTATATGCGTGAGCAGATTTGGTTTTTAAAGTTCCGTTTTATTTTTCACTGCGTATATTTGATATATATTATGTATGAAATGCATGATCAAAACCTTACAAGGATCGTGATAATGATTCTAAACCTTGGATTGAAAATGAACCTTTGTTCCATTCAGAGTCAAGCTCCAATAGACTTCAACCAATTATTCCATCACTTATTCCTACACCCTCCCCAATTCCATGCATGATGGTTAATCCCCTACGAGGAAGATTTTCCTCCCTTGGATAGACGTATAAATGATCAACATAGGGTTATCTCTAACCCATATATTCATTCCTCTTCCATACGTGCTTATGGAACAATGCTTTCAAGTCCTATTTATGAAACTCTCAACTGGCAGAGTGATAATGATTTTTCTTAAAAAAAATTCCTTCGACAGATTGATTCTAAACTTGATGGTTTAATTCAACACACCCAGGCTACTCGCCAGCGACTAGATGGCATCTCTATTGAACTTCAAAGCTTATATAAATCTTATAAAGCTCAATTGACCCACCTAGATGTAGATCTTCGCTGATGTTGGAGTTCTGTAAATATAGTGCCCTAGAAAGCAAGTGTATTTACATATAACTTAATCTTATTCCAGTTACTTTTGTAATGAAAATATTTATTATTAATAAAACAAAAGAGTTTGGTTTTATTTTTATGAGCATTATATATATAGTCATAAGGTACCAAGATTCTTTTGTAAGTAATATACATATATATGGTGATGTATGGGAAACATGTATATTATTAGAATCTAAATTAGTTGATTCATAGTTGAATAATCAAGTTGGTTGTTTGATTACGGTTTAAACTGTAGTGTTACGATTTATCTCCGTGTAAGTAAAAGAGTTT